>CAJVQA010008263.1:0-13091 GCA_910591915.1 Cetraspora pellucida | reverse complement strand
TTGAGATGAATTTGGTATGGTATTTGCCACAGAGACAGATAATTAAAGAGGTAGAGGTAGGAGCTTTAAAGAAATAAGTAATTTTATTTGATTGAAGATTTTTTGTTAAGCAGAAAATAGGTTGAACTTTGAAAGAAATTGGGCGAGTCTTATTGTTGTTATCCTCTTTATAGAGAGCAATTCCAAAACTGCTAGAAAAGTTTTGATAAAAATAATCAAGGTCTGCTGTATCTGGTTCTTGTTAACTTAAAGTAGACATTGTTAAAAGATAATAAGCTAAGTAAAGATTATAGACTTAGGTAATTCCCAAATTATTAAACACTTTTAAAAACAATTTCAAAATACAAACTCATCCTTTCTACTAATGCTGTTTACTGCTGTTCTGGCAGGTCAGACTACTACACCTCTGTGACATTACAAATAGAGCAAGTGTGATCAAATTAATCAGAACAAAAGTCAGGTTCACAGAAAAGACAAAGTTACTTACTCTAACTTTCCCTAATTATACTAATATACTAATCTCAAATTACCTCATATTTCTTTAATTACCTCATCCATACTTTATTACTACTTACTACTCAATTACCTCATGCTTACCTAATTACCATATACTTAATTACTTCATTCTTACTACAACTAATCACATAGATCAAATCTTAATCAATAATCATATTACTAATTCTATATACTTTCGTTCGATTAATCGACAATTGATTAAACATGTGATCATAATCAGGCCTATTATATGTTCATTCGATTATCTTACATGATTCAAGACAAAAGCTGTCTCGATACTTGTATATTAAGTAGCTATTGGTTTGCACTAAAGTTTTATGCAATATTAGTTATATATTTATATATATATATATAATATTATATTTTACATAAATGTCCAAGCTTCCAATATCAATAGAACCTAACTTTGTATACTTAGATTACAGCTACATAAGGCCAACTAATTGGTAGAAGACAGTTACTATAACACAAATATAATTTCCAAATTTTATTATAGATGAGATTTGAACTTTAGACCTGCTACTTGAAGAATAACAACCCAATTACTACATTAGAATCACTATCTTATAGTTTTAATTTTAATCTTTTTATCTTTGTTATTTATTTTAAAAAACTCATTAGCTACTTTTAGAATTTCTAATAACTGTCTTTTGCTACTTGCAATTCATGTTGTATAATTTGCATATGCAATTGCTACTTGATAATATCTTGTAATATTATTACATTGTATTTTTAACTTTTTGTAATACTAATTCAAAACTTTTAAATAAAACTAAATCAAATGCTTTTTTTATATCTTGCAAGAGTATTTATACTTCTTTGTTTTTTTCTTTTGTCTCTTTTATTATCATATTTAGAATATATACTAGTTGCTTTGTTAAGTTTTCTGATAGGTCTGTATAGTTTAGTTTTTTGAGTACTTCTTTTTTTATAAACATTTTAGTAAGTCTTTTTGTTATTACTTTTGTTATTACTTTTTTAAATATTTTAATTAGTGCTATTGAATGAATATTATTTAAGCTATATCTCTACTCTACATCTTTAGTATTAGATAAACTTATATGATTTTTTACTTAGTTGATATTTCTTTTGCTTTTAAACAAAAATCAATAAAAAGTTTTAAAACTTCTTGTGTTTTCTTTTTTATTTGTTTATTTAGTATATAGCTTATGTCTAATATACCCAAAGCTGTTTCTGTTTTAAGTTCTCTTAGCATCTTTTCTTATTTTTTTTATTGATATTTTTTTTGACTTCCATATACTGTAATAGAATTTACTTTTTTTTCTATATTAGTATATATTTATTTTTAGTTCTATATTATATTTTATAGTTTTCTTAATATTTTTACATAGTTTATAGATTATTTTATTAGTTTTAATCATCTATTTAATAGGTTAATATTTAGTTTATTAATAGTTTTCTTATAGTATTTTATTTTAGCCAATAGTTGTTGGAATATTTAAAAATATAGTTGTTTAGTATTACAAGAGCCCTGACCAAAGGCCCTAGGTTATGCCTCAGATGCCTCAGGTACCCCAGAACACTCTAAAATGATGGAACAATTAATTTAATTATAGTTAATTAATATTTATTAATTATAATGCAACATTTACTATAGTGTTACTATATAGTTTCTATATACTGCTATAGTTATTTTTAGTTGTGTTTAGGAAAACACCTGTAAGAAGGCTTCTAAACACTAAATGACCATAGAGAGTTTTGTAGATGAACATATGGGCTACACAATGATATTTTTTTTATTATTAGTTAATATGTAAGTTATTGCATAATAGAATGCCAAGTATTGATAAAAATAGAAAGATACAGGATTGGTTTTACTATTTATGCACAAGCAATATTGATAAAATGCACATGGAATTTCTTAATTTCTGCTGTATTTTAGACATCCATATGGTTTAGAATGATGCTACAACACATGGTAGCTCTAAAACCAATCAATTATTAGGTTAAAAGCTATAAAAAAGATAGCTTTTTGCTCTTCTAAAAAAACAGTTTTTGGAATAGTTCTTAATAACCTTTAATAGTTCTTAACAGTTCTTAGATAGCTTTTGACGGTTTTTGGACAGCTCTTAATAGTTCTTGAACAGCTCTTAATAACCCTTAATAGTTCTTAACAGTTCTTAAAAGTTCTAAAATAGCTCTTAAATAATCTTTTTTTAAAGTCCTTTATCTATATAAAAGTGCTTTTATATCTTAAATTATTCTTTAATAAAATATTATTTTACCTATTTTATCTTATTATTATTAATAAAATCTATTCTTTATTTTATTTTTTATTTTATTTTTCTTTATAATTTATCTTTATTTAATTTATTTTTCTTGTAATAATATAAAGTAAATAGCTGGTTTTCTTAATTAGTTATTTGGCAAATACTAGTTTTATATTATTCTTTTATTCTTTTTCTTTTTCTTGTAATAATATAAAGTGAATAGCTGGTTTTTTTAATTAGTTATTTGACAAATACTAGTTTTATATTATTCTTTTATTCTTTTTCTTTTTCTTATAATAATATAAAGTGAATAGCTAGTTTTTTTAATTAGTTATTTGACAAATACTAGCTTTATATTATTGGAATTTAAAGGCCATATATAGCTGTAAATAGTCAGATTATTTAGGTTTTTCTTTTTCTGATTATATTTTACAGACATTTCTAAGTTTTAAAGTCTAATAATTCTTGTACAAGGTAAACATTTTGTTACACCTAATCTGTATAGACTGAATAGTAGGATTAGTTTAAAAGCTAGTTCTATTGTTGTACCTTATAGTGCCTAGGAGGCTATTGAATTTAAATTTTATTTTTAAATATTTATTTCTTATTTTTAGTTATTTTTATTTATTTTATTTTCCTTTAAATAAAAGATCTTCTACTCAGTACTTATGCTATTAAAAATTACTACAGCTTGTTAGTTTTTAGTAAATTTTATTACAATACTATCTCTCTTTAATATGTTTTTGTAGCTCATAACTTTCTTTTCACCTTTCTGACATTTTTTTTAGTTTAATATTTCTTTCTCTAAATTGCTTCTTGTAATGTTTTGCTATATCAGTCTTAACTAAGTCTGGTTCTATAACTGTTAGATCAATAGTGCAATGATTAGCACTCTGAGGTTGCAGTCACAAGATTACAGATTCGAATCCAACTAGAGGATGAGACTTAGCTAGGACCATAATTAGATGATTTATAAGAATATAACTAGAATTAAACAAAAACAAGATTTATATATATGTATTAATTAGACCATTCTTTTTAGATTGAGTTTACTTAATTTTAGTGTTTTTTGTTAATGGATTATACCTTTTTATATTATTTCTAATTCTATAGTTATGCCAATAAACTGAATTATATGAAGTTAGAGAACTGCAGATCTAGATATATAGATTCTATACTATAAGATTAGGAATCTAGAACATTATATGTCTGACTTAATGGAGTATGAGTTATCTCACTAGTGCAATAACATATAAAGGCCATTTCATCATTCTGTAGATTTTTGCAATAATGACAATACTGGCCTTAAAAAATAAAAAAAATTCTAAGATGTCTAAGGACCTTTTAGTTGTGAAGAGAGAAAAAAAAAAGTCTGGTTTTACTATTAGGTTTGTTATTTTTTTTTCTTGTTTGATAAATCTGTTGAGTATTATCTTTTTATAAAGTTTGTTTAAAAGACTAGTTATTATTTTTTTTTGATCTGTTTTAATTATTTTATATCTTTTATTTATGTTTTCTTTTATTTGTCTTCTTTGACTTTGTTTTTTTTTTTTTTTTTCTTCTATAATAATTTTTGCCAATCTTTCATATTTTTTATTCAGGTACTTGAACATTGTTTATATAATTTTGGCAGTTTTGCAACTTTTTTTTTTCCTAATATTCATATTTTCTTATTTATTTAATTCTTTTTTCTTTTGTTACTTCTTGGCTTTTTCTTGTTTTTGCATATTTAATTAATTTTGGCAGTTTTATAATATTTTTTTCTTGTTGTTGTTTCTTTTAACTGCTTCTTCTATTTGTTACTGTGTTATGTATCTTTTTCTTGGATAAGTGCTTGCTTGTTACTGTAATAATTTCTTCTTCTATTATATTTCAGATGCTGTTTTTTTTTTTTGCTTTTGCTAAAGCTGTAATTATCAGCAGCTATTGTCTTTATTGTATTTTAATTATAATTACATAACTTGTACAAAGTAAGTCTATAACTAGCTATACATACAACTTTTGGTTATCTATTTTAAGTAGTTCATCTGCATAGCAGGTTCTATACTAGCTGCTATACTTGCAATTTACTAGAAGATTATCTGTTTAAACACTCTAATCCCTATACTTATACTGACAAATAGCATACAAATTCCCATATACCAAAATGCTGTCTAATCTAACTTTGACCTTCTTGTTTATATGTTTGTTAAGCTATTACACATTTCAGAGTATGTTATCTAACTATAGGGTTTAGGAGCCTTTCTGCTAACTAACTACCTATATTTAGTTTTTTGTTAAAAAAGCTTACTTTTGCAGAATTCACCCAGACCCTAGTACTAACTTTATAACATATCTCTAGTACTTATAATATATTCCTGCTTTCAATTTCAGACTCCCAATCCAGATAGCCTAGAAGAACTATAACCTGTTTCTAGTACCCTAGTATCTGCCTTTTAAGAACCTTTTTCTTTAATTTAAAACTTTTAATAACCTGGTTGATAATACCCTTCATCCGAGATTCTTGCTTGCCTAATTTCTTTTATATTAATATCTGTTTTTTAGATCTAGCCTTTACAGTAATACTGTTGAAGATCTGTGTTATCTCTCTACTCAGATCTTTTCTAGTGAGCTCCAGCTTCTCAGTTTATAAATTTATACAGCCATGAGAACTTATCTTGAGTTTGTACTACTCAATGCTGGTTTGCATTTTTTTGCATAACTCCAACATTGCACAAATGCCTTATGACCTGCTAGTTATGCTGGTGTGACTGTATTACAGGTATTCTAACTGATCAACAGAATGCCATCATCATAATACTATCTATATATTATATAGATAATTATTCAAATTTTCATCATCAGTAGGTTTTGAACTTACTACCTACTACTTGAAGAGTTGACAACTTATCTATTTTACTAAATCACTAAATCTCCATATTCCAAATGCTATTTATTCTATTCATTTTTTTTCTTTTATCTTGTTTTTTTCTTTGGATATTTTTTAATATATCTTTAACTTTTAATCATTTTTATAGCTTTTGCATATAATTTTTTTTTTTTTGTTTAATCATATAAATATACTGTTCTTGATTGTCTTTTTCTTTTAATTTCAGTTTTATTATTCTTTGTTATTATGTATTTAATTTATATTTCTAATTTTATTATATTATAATTATTTTTAGTAATTCTTTTTGCATTTTTAATTTCTGTCTTCTGTAAGCCTAAGGACAGTTCTTTTAACACTTATATATAGTCAATTCTTGTTGCTGCTTCTTTATTTAATCATGTAAACTCTTGTTTTGTCAGATGCATATCTCTATAAGTATTACTAAAGTTCTGTTTCTTTATCTAATTAAAAATAAATAGTCTTTTGAAATTTGCTACTTGGAATATTATTTATTTAATATGTTATTTACTATATAATTAAATTATTTATAATAACTATTTGTGGTTTTTTTTTCTTTTAGCAACTATTTCTACTATTTTTTTGAATGTTTTTTTTTATTGTTTTGTTACTTAATAGTATATAAACTTCTAAAACTATTACTTTCAATTGCTTAAAATATAGTATATATTCATTTATTTTTTTTGACTACATCTATATATTTGTTTCTCTCATTACTTATTAATTAAAATACCTATACTAGATATTTTTTATTGCACTTGAACAAAATTCTACATATTTACTATTTGTAGTATATGTTAGGAATTTTTCTTCTCTTTTTGTAAGATTTATTTTTATAATTTCTAGTATTGTAATTTCTTTTTCTTTTGTCTAATCCAGCAGACTTTTAAGTTTTTAGCCTTTGGTTTTAAGTTTATTAACACTATAATATACTATTTTAATCTTTTTTCTTTCTATTTTTTTTTAATTGTTCTTATTTTACTTTTATGTATTTTTCATTTTTTTTATTTTTGTTCTTTCCTTCTTTTAGATAAAAAGGTATTTTTTTTAAAAAAAAAAAAACTCTTTTCTTTTGCAAAAACTTTTCAATTTTTTTATCTATATTTATAAATTTAACTAAAATGCTTTTAGAAGCATTTAGCTATGTTCTTCTATGTTGAGTCTCTTGCTAATTTTTCAAATTTTTTCAAAATTTGACCTATTATATTTTTTATATAAGTATTCTTTTCTTGCTGCTAAGTCTTGTTTTTATTAGTTCTTTTTTTGAACTTTTCTTTTTTCTTTTCATTTATACTTTTATATCTTCTTCTGCTTTCAGTATTTTGGCTTTGGCTATTGCTTCTTTTTTTTATTGTTTGGTTTTTTGTTCTTATACCTTTCCTATTTCCTCTTTCTTTTGTATATATTTTGTTTTATTGGCTTTTTTCTCTGCTTTATCTTCTTCTGTATTAGAAATTTGGCTGTATCTTTTATAGTATACTTCTTTGCTTTCTTTTTTTTTCTTTAAGTTTTCTTGTCAGAAAAGCAAGTATTGTTAAATCTTATTGATTTGATCTGTACTGCTTCTATCTCTTTTTTTAATGCAAAAGTAATTATCACTAATTTTCTTTGATTATCATTTTGTTTGTTGAAATGTATATTGACTTTGCACTTCTTTTTCTTAAGCATTGTAGTAATAAGACTTCTGATACATTTTCTGATAGCTTTAACAGTTTTAATATAAATTAGCTATACAAGTCTTATTAGTTGTAATCTTTATTATCTTTAGTTACTCTTGCTAATTTGTAAATACCAACTGGTAGTGCTTATAAAATTTTTCTTTTTTTAGATTTTCTATATATATTACTGCTAGCATCTTATATTTGGACTTTTTGATATAGTTTATTTTGGTATTTTTGATGCTTTTGCATATATATTCTACTTATTTTGCATTAATACCTGCTGGCAGATCTTATATTATTAAATAATTATTTGTTATCACTTCTTTATTTGTTTATAAAGTTTTTATATTTTTTTTTTTGTTCTTGCTTGGCTCATGTTTTTGTATTTTTCTTCTTCTTTTTTTTTATTTTTTGTAGACAGTTATTTATTTTTTAATTTGTTTTAATTTTGTTTACTTTATATTTTTATTTTTTTTTTTTTGATATTGTGTTTCTCTTGCTGTTTTGTTACTTAACTTTTATCTTTATTCTTTTCTGAAATAAGTTTAAACTATTTATCTTTTTTTTCTAATTCTGTTCATTGCTGCATCTTTGCTATATTTACAATTAAAATCTATTTTTATCTAATTGTTTTCATTTTTGAATACTTCTTTGACTGTTTTAATTTGATAGTTATTTTCTAAGATCTACTAAATATACTTTACTTTTTTTTCTTTGAATTCTTTTAGCAAAGCATATGTTTGCATATTTGTCTTGAAAGATATGTTTTTATTGCATATTCTGTTTTTTGGAGGCTATTAGCTATGTTTAATTGTACTTGTAAAAAATAAAATACCTGTTTTTTCATTAGTTAATTCTTTTTTTTGTTTTTCTAATTCTATATTTGTGTCTTCAATGCTTTTCTCTATTTTTTGTAATATGTTACTTGTTTTATTTTAAGTTTATTAGCAATTTAACTTGTTTGATAATATAATATAGCAATGCTAAGACCTTTTATTTATTCTTCTAATGTTTTCAGTTTTTGTTCTACACCTTTAAAAATATTTTCTTTCTTAGAATGTTGTTTTCTACTAGTAGTAGCTTGTTTTTTTTTAGTTTTAATCAGTTTTTCTACTTTATTTATTTTTTTTTCTTTTTGGTATGTTACTTTTTTGTTTATATTTGTGTTGTATTTAAAGAAGTCTAAATTAAAGCTTATTGATCTAAGCTTTTTTGCCTACTTGTTAATTATTTTTTCTTTGAACCAGCTTGTTTTTACTAATTTTAAGATTTCTAATATTTAGTTATATATTAGCATATCTTAAGATATGATATATTTTGATTATATATTGCTAAATCTTTAGCAATGTATTCTATATTATTTGGATTTTATATTAGAGTTTTGAGAACTTGGTTCAAAACTTTACAGTCTACATGTTTTCAATTTTTATTTTCTATTTCTCTAATATTGAATATAATATCTACATTGTAATTTTTATTTATCAGTATATATTTTAGCAAATTGGATTAAATTCTTTTTTTTTGGCTACTAGGTACTTAGAATTAAAAATTTTTGTTATATTTGTTAGTATATTTTCAGTACTATATTACCATTTCTATAATGATGCTTGCTGTTTTCTAATTAGGCATAAGTCTTATTTGTTTGTTGTTACTATAGTTATTACATATTTTGTTTTGTG
The DNA here is from genome assembly GCA_910591915.1 of Cetraspora pellucida. Taxonomy (NCBI): domain Eukaryota; kingdom Fungi; phylum Glomeromycota; class Glomeromycetes; order Diversisporales; family Gigasporaceae; genus Cetraspora; species Cetraspora pellucida. The sequence continues at coordinate 4,117 of CAJVQA010008263.1, read as the reverse complement.
TTTTTTTAGAATAATATTGATTTTCCAAAAACTTCTACTTTTTTTGTTGAAAATATTGTTGTTTTTTGTTAATATCTTAGCAAAACTTTCTTTGGCTCCTAAACTCTAATATACTATATATATTTTCTTATAATACAACTTTTTTGTTAGTTGTCTAAAAGGTGCTTGTTAGTTTATTTAACTGTTATTCTTGTATTTTGTTTTTTTTTGTTTTAAAATTGAGAATTAGCAAAAAAAATTATATTAAACTTGATAATATCAAGTTAGTAAATAGTATAAAAATAGTAGTATATTTATAATTTGCAAAAAGCATAAATATCTAAACTAAGAGTATGATAACCTAGTAAAGTGATCAGGTTGTTAACCTCTTAAGTAGTAGGTTGGATGTTTAAACCTTATCGATAGCAAAAATTTGGATAATTACTTATATAATATTTATATTATAGTGACTATTACTAACAATTGAGTTAGAATATCTGTAATAATAATCATATTAGCATAACTGGTAGATTATAGGGCATTTGTGCAATATTGAAATTATATAGAGAAATGCAAACCAACAAATCAGATAGTGTAAATACTAGATAAGTCCTTGTGGCTATGTAAATCTGTTGAAATTGGATAACAAGAAGTTTATTTGAAAAGATCTAAGTAAAGAAATAGCTAGATCTTTAATAGTTCTATTGTAAAAGCTAGCTTAGAGAAACAGATACCAAGATTGTAGTACCTGGTCATAGTAGCTGAACAGACAAGAACTTCTGAGTTAGAAGTCTTAAAAATATTACCAACTAGGCTGTTAAAACAAATCAAAGAAAAAGAATATTAGGCTAATCTAATATACTAATAGATTGATCATAATCCTATATAGACTATCTGGATTAAGAGTTTGATAAAAAGGCAGATGAAAAGGCAAAAATATACTAAAGTATCAGAGTTATGCTATGAAGTAGATACTAGAGTTTAAGTGAACTCTACAAAAGTATAGCAGTTTAATAGTTAAAGCTCTGACCACAAGTGTTGGTTCTGCTATAGCAATATCTAGGTTAGCTGTAAAAATAAATACAAAAAGTTTTAGAGAAATTATCTTAAGGATAAAATAGTCTTAAGGTTAAGATGATGATCTGGGCATCAGATATAACTTAGTAAAATTAACAGGTTTGCAGGTTTAGAGGGTTTAAAGTAGAATACCCAAGCAAAGATGTTAGGTATAGCCCTTAGTAGAAACCTTTAAGCAAACTTCTTAAATAGGTAATATAGAAAAGTTATATAGGTAGCTAATTGTATACTCTTCCTATAGGGGTTTACTAAATCATATTTATTATTATTAAATAAAGTCAAAAGACCTAAGAGGTTACCTTAATATTAAAAAAAAAATAAGTATCTAAACTACAATTAACACTAACTATAGATATATATAAAAAAATATATATAGTATAGAAAGTATTATTTATTATATAATTTTTATTATAAATATATAAGGTTAGCTAATAATTATGTCTATTTATATAATATATATATATATATTTTTAATCTTAAGCAGTTATACTAGTATATTATTAAAATTTTTTTTTTAAGTTAAAGTTTTTGTCTTTAGAGATTGATATTTTTATTTATATATTTAGATAGGGTGTCTTCAGGAGCTTTTTTACATTAAAGATTTAACTAGTCATATATGCACTTTTGGTATCTAGTTTAAATAGTCTACTTATACATTACTATATAGCTTTTATACTAGATGCTATATCTGCAAGTTAGCTATAGATCTTGACTATTTAAACCCTTTGCATATATAATCCAATATGTTTTATAGTAACATCTTTAAGGTTACACTTATCCAAAGTATCTGATGCCTTTGAGACTCTTAGAAGTATTTTATCCTTTTAAGTAAAAAGATAGCATAAACTTTTAACAGTATGGTTAAACTGATGGAAGCTCATAAAACACCTTTAAAAGGATAGATGAATAAACTAAATAACAAGATGTATAAAGGAGCATGTGACCAACTAGACTATCAGAATCATCAAAGAAAAAAGATACATATGTATACTATATCAGACTATTTAAATTGGAAGTTGAAAGAGTTTTGTTAATTCTAAGTAGTAGTTAGTAAAAGATAATAAAGAATATGTTATAATGATAAGTACTAAGATTCTAGTAAACTTTACAATAATAAAAATAATGTAATATAAAAGTTAAACAGATAATCTTTGTAACTGCAAGTGTTAAACAACTATAGTAAGTTATGTAAAACTAGATTAGCTATATATAGAACACAAAAGGTTCTAGTAAGTTTTCTGTCAAATTTTTAAGTAGGGTTTTGACTTTTTAGTTTTTTAGTTTATTATATTCAATGGTTTTATTATAGGTTTGCATTAAAGCCTTATGCAACACTGGTTATACATTTCTCTATATACATATAATATTACACTTCATATAGATGCTTCAAGCTTTTATTTAAGATAATGCAACTTAAGATTACAGATACACCAATCCAACTGATTATTAAGAGACAGCTTAACACAAGTATAATTTATTATAGATAGACTCTAAAATATAAACAAAATTTATGTTAAAACATTTTTCAATTATATAAGTAACATTAACTTATTATGTCTAATCTATTTTTTAATCTTTTAATCTATTTTTTTTGAACAATTGCAAGCAATTAAAAATAATTAAGAAGTAGATTATACAGATTTAACAATAATATATAAATTTATTTAAAAGTTTTATAAACAACAGTTTTATTTTATTAACATATTATATTTTAAAGAATAACAACTCAAAATAGTATTTTATGTTTATTTTGTATTAATAAAATACTAAAAAATCTTTATAGCTTATATATATATCAAAGAGGCATTTATTAAGCAACTACATCTAATTTATTTTTTTATTCTCTATGCCTACACAGTTCTTTTAAAAATAAAAATAAATAAAGCTGACACAAAATTCTTAAACATAATAGTTACAATATATTTAAAAATTTTAATGAACTTTCTCAAAATTACATTAATAAAACAAAAGCAGCTTTGGTTTATTTAATTCAATCTTATCTCAAATTACACTCTAAGCATTTAGAACTTCAAACAATTTCTTTATCATTAACTAAATCAAAATTTGTTTATATATTTCAAGACTATATCAAGTGCTATTCATTTTGTTAGCAAAAATATATATGCTATTTTAGAAAATATAAAGTATATAATACTTTAAATTATACTTTAATAAAACAAATTAGAGAAGATAAAATTTGATTATGGTTAATGATCAAAAGTTATTCTTATATTAGATTCTACAAGTTCTGTAATGTGTACCAAATTTTTATAAAAATTTTTTTTAAATAAATTTAAAAAAATTTAGAAATGATAATTATATAAAAAAAAAAAATTAATAATTATAAAAAAATGTATTAACAACTAAATAGATTACAATGTGATTTTTAGTAAAACAATTTTATTAAACTTTAAAGTTAAATAAAATTTATAAAATATAGATTTAATATAAATTATTTGACAACTTGTTTTAAAAATTTTAGTCTTTAAAATTATAACAAATTTAAATACTGTTTTTATTTTACACTTATATTGAAAAGTTTTAAAATTCAAAAATACATTTTTAAAATACTATATATAATATAAAAGACCAAGTTAATAATGTTCAAACCCAATATACAGAGCAAACTATAGTATTCTTTGCAACTGTAAAAACTGAATATATGATGAGTGCATCTATAGAAGAAAAATATAACTTTACAAATAACAACTTATTATATTTTTTTAAAAACCTCTTTTTAGAGAACTTTTTTGCTACTACTTTAAAAAAATCACAAATACTCAACATTTTCATCAATATTTCTACAAATCTAAAAACTACCAATAATGACTATGAATCATCAACAGATGATCTAAATAATACTATTAATTTACCAAACACTAAAACCATTAAAGAGAAAACCTATACTCAAATTTTTGATCTTTTAAATATATACAATTCTTTAATATCACAAATTGAATGAATGAATAAAGGGTAAATAATAGGTAAATAATAGAAAAAAAACTGCCATTATTCTACCCTATATCTGCCAAATAATGGCAGCATAACAGCAGCATAACAG
>CAJVQA010008262.1:0-13094 GCA_910591915.1 Cetraspora pellucida | reverse complement strand
TTTCTTTGTAAAAACTTCAATTGAATTTCAATAAAGTTAAAGGCATGGCCTCACTGTTAATATTTAAAAAAAAAATATTTCGTGCAGTAATCATTCAACCAATCAGATTGCAGCTTTCTTATTAATTTAGTTATTGGATTCAATTTTGTAATTCTGTAATCAGAAATGAATAATCTATACCTCATTAGAACTGTCTTAGTGAGCTAATTCAAATAGTGTTAGTTTTATCAGATTCTGGCTAGTAGTTCAAGAAGTATGTTTATTTTTGTAGGTTAACAATAAAAATTTCAGTTAAATATTCAATAAAAATAGAGGCATAGCCTTACCATTAATATTAAAAAAAAAAAAGTAGTAGTGAAATAAATTCTAATAATAGTATATAAAATATATTTGAATTGAGGATTTGAAGAGTTGAGTATAAAATTTAAAAAAATATTTAATAAAATATTAAAATTATATTTGTAATTTAAAATAATATTAGAGTATCATATATTGTGTTTTTAAGTAATTAAAAAATATTTTAAATATTATTAAATTATAAAAATAAATAAAGAGTATTTTCAATATTTATATAACAAAAACAACTTGGTATAATATAAAGATATAGATAACAAATATTAAGATTTTGTATAATAGGTAGATTATTGGCAAGGATTTTGATACAGAAAAAGTATTTTTATAGATTATTTTTAAATAAATTGATAATTTTAAATTTGAGTGTCTATTTAATGTTGGTAATATTTTGAAAAAATTTTAAGTTTAATTATTTGGCAATTTCTTAAATAATTATAAAATTTTTAATAAAAATATAAACTTTAAAAGAGATTAAGTAGTTATTTTATATCAAGTAATTTGAAGTATTAAATTTTAAATTATTAAATTGAACAATATATTTTGATGTTTCTTGTTTAGTAAATAAATCTGTTTGATTATAAAAAAAGTCTGTAAAGTGTAATTTAACTTTGTGAAAAATAATAGTAATGTTTTTTGGATATTTGAAATAGTTTATATAGTAAATGATTTTCTAATTTTTAGTTTGTATTAGTTTAAAATAGTTGTTAAATCAAGATTTTTTATTGCAATTGTATTATCAATATAAATATTTAGTAAAATATTAGATAAAACTGTAAATAAGAAAGTAAAAATTGCTTTAAATTCAATATAAATTGAGTTAGAATATAATTGTATAACTGCATTAAATTTTATAAATATATTATATTTGCAAATTCATCATATATCAGATTTGATATCTGGAGTTTGAAGATTTTTAATTGATCCATCAGTGTAAAAGTGTAGTTTATTTGTATTAAATTAAGTAATAAGAAGGTTTAAGTTAATTAATTATTTTTAATATAATGATGTATTAACAAAATATTAAATAAGTTAAACTTTATATAATGATAATAATATTTGTAATTGTATTGACAGAGTTTGTTAAAAGATAGTAGCATTATATATATAAATTAAAGCTAGAATTTTTTAAAAAATAATTTAAATAGTTATTTAATTATTTGATTTGATGATTAAATAGTAGAGTAAATAAAAGAAATAAAGGTCTAGTATTAAATAATAGTTGGTTGACAGAAGTTGAGAGAAACTTAAGGTAAATACAGAAATTTCAAAACAAGAAAGTTAGTTAAAAAAAAATTAGTAAAAGATAAAAAGTGTTTAATTGGTAAAATAAGAATAAGTTTAAAGATGAAGATAGTAATAATAGTTTGATTGTATTAATAAAAGAATTGATAAAGGATAAGTTTAAATAAAGCCAAGTTTGACTTATAATATTAGATTGGTTTAGTTATAAATTTAGATAAAACATTGTAATTAACATCTTTTAATAGGTTTATTTGTACATAAATAGATGTTGTTTTATGTAAGAATATTTTTATTATTTATAATTGTAATTTGTTTTAGAAAAATAATTTTGTTATTTCTAAGCTTATTAATAATAAATATAAATAGATTAACAAGTAAAATATTATAAATAGTATGAGCCTTTTTTGGTATTAAGAAGGAGTAATATGAAAATTATAAAGTAATTAAAGAAAGAATATTGTTAGAACTAATTAAGAGAAATAGAAAAATAGTATGTAGTTTTGTGTTTTATAATAATAATTAATTAAAATATTAGTTGAAAAATAAAGTAATCATATTTTTATTAACTAGTTTTTAATTTATTAAATACTAATATTTTTAAGAATTAGTAGTATATTAAATATATGTTCTGTATTAGCTGCACTAATATTTTGAATTATATTATTAAAAGTTGGTAAGTTGAAGGTAAGTAAATTGGTAAATATTATATTATTAGTGTTTTTAGCTAAGAATAACTTTTTTTAGTATGAATAGTAAATAGACAAAAAATTTAAATTATGTATTTGTATTAATTGAAGAAATTTAATATAAGTATTCTAATAAAGATTGTAAAATTAAGTTGAAGAGTGATAAAATTTGTAAAAATATTATTTTTTTGTATTAGATAAAAATAAGAAAACTGTTAATTTTATTTTGAATTTAATCAAGAGTTGGCTTGAGAGAGCCTTTTTCATTATAAAAAATATTGAAATACTATATTATATCTTGTAATTTTTTAAATAAAATATTTTGCTAATTTATTATAAGAAATAAAGTAAGATTTGTTAAGAGTTTAGATTTAATATAAAGAAGATTAGATTTAGTATTATTTATTTCTATGTTATTAAGTTTGTATAGTATAAAAGTATCATTTATAATGTTTTGTATTATATTTATATTTTTATAGTACTAGATAGTATTATTTATAAAGGCCAATAGTAGAATTGTTACTAGAGAAGGTATTGTGTTGGTTATAATATTAATAGATAATTAATATAAAATTTTTAATAAATAGTTTTGATATTTTTTATAAATAAAATAGAGTATTGGATTATAGTAGATTTTTTATAAGAGAGATAAATAAGTTTATCTTGTTTAATTTCAAAATTAATTAGTATTGAAGAAATAAGACTATAACTAGTAATTACTTTAGCAAACTGATAAAAATATAGTTTTGTAATTAAATTAATTTCTGTTAAAAAAATTTCTATTTTTTTATAAGTGTCTTAAAGTCTTAATATGTTAATTTTGTTAAAAGCTTTAAATATATCTTAAAGAAAAATCCAGGCTTCTTTTTTTATTTCTTTGTAATGCTTAATTGTATTATATAAAATCTATATAAAAAGATGTATAAAAAAGTTTTTGAAAGTTGCAAAGTTTAAATTTGAAAAAAGATTGTAATAAAAAATAGTATTATTTAGTCAGTTTGCAAATATTTTAATAAAGATTTTTTTAAAGAATTTTTTATAAAGATTGGTCAAACTTAATTTAATATATCATTTTGATTTTTTAGAAATTAGAAAGATGTTAAAGGATTTTCAATTCAAAAAGATTTTTTAAAATTGAAAACATTTATTTAAGAAGAGTCAAAAAATGAATTATGCTTTAGAGCTAGTATGTTTTATATGTTCATAGCAGGTTTTAAGAGGCCCTGCTGCTTTTTGGTTAAATAAACTGAAGATTATGTTTTGCTGTTCTTGTTTAGATATTTTTTAAATAAGGTTTTGATAATAGGCTTCAAATTCAGAATATAGTTTATAAAGTAAAAAAAATTCAGATGTTAATAAAATAGTTTTAAGAGATTTGGTTTCAAAATATTTAGCAAAATAATATTTAATTATATTTAGTATTTTATTATGTTCTGTAAAGAGTTTGTAATTAAAAAGTAATTTATCAATATAAATATTATTGTATTTTTTAAGTATTTTTTTATAAAATAGTTTAGGTGTTTCTTTGATAAATTTGTTTTGTTCTTCTATTTTTTATTTTATTTTATTATAAATTAATTAATAGTATTAATAATTAAGTGCAATTTTAAAAGTTAAAATTTATTTTTAATTTGAGTTAGTGAGAATGATGTTGTTTGGAGCATGCAGTCTAGATATTTGGTTTGATATTTAGAAAGTAATATATTAAAATTAGTTAAGTCTATATAGTTTTTAAGAAATTGAATTTCTTTATAATAAAAATAAAATAAAGTATGTTTTGGTAATGTTTTGAATTTCTTTAATAGTTTTAATTTTTTAAAAAGGATATGTTTAATAAAAGCTTTAATTAATGCTTTATAAATTTTATACTATATAGTATTGAGATTATTTTGGTTTAAGATTAATGAAATTTTTAAAAATAAGTGTTAAAGGTTTTTGATAGTTGGTTATTATAATTTTTAAGATTTTTTTAGTATAGTTTTTTTAAAAAAATATTTTACATTTATGTTGTTTGTAAGGTTTAGATTTATTAATTGTAATAAAGATTTTAAGAGTTATAAATTAGTAGTAGATTTAATTATATTTTAATAATTTTAATAATAAACAAATATTTATTAAATTTAATTTATACAAATTAAACAATAAATTAGTTCCAAATACAATTACTTATTACAAAATTCTTATAATATTTTAAAGACTATTAAATTTAAATTTTATTTTTAAAATATTTAATTCTTAATTTATTTGTTATTTTTCTTTAAATAAAAAGTTTTTACTCAATATCTATTAACTATAAAATTAACTATAACTTAATAAATTTTATTATAATATTACTTATTTCTACTATAAATATATAATTATATTTTTTATATTCTCAAATTACTTGTTTAAAATATATTAACTAAACTCTGTTTATTATTAAAATTTAAAAAATCATAAGATTTAATTAATACTTAATAAAATAGAATAAAAAATATTATTTATACAATTTTTTATTTATTTATTTATATGATAACTCTTCTCACCAATCTTTAATTCCAAAGTAGAGCAAAAACAAAAACATAAAATATGACTGAAACAAAATAGAAAACAGTTCTTGGACCCTTAAGAAGAAAGAGTTTATATGCAAAAATACATAAACAACAGTAGAAGTACAACAATAGAAAAGGTATCTTTAACAAACTAAACTTGCTTTTAGGAAAATTTCTTTTCTTTTTAATGTAAAACTCAAAATTTTGAGAAAACACAATTGATCCTAAAAAACAAAAAGAAAACATGTGACTAACTAAATAACAACAACAAACAACAAATAACAAAATCATGTTTCCAATTAGAAAATAGATAGATAGATAGTAGTAAATAGTAGCATAACACAGGATACATATAAACAACTCAAAAAGAAATTAAACAAGTTAGAAACCCAACAAGTAAATTGAATAAATCAGGCTATTAACACAGACATTATGTACAATTAAGAGGGTAGGTAATAAAAATTAAAAATATTTAAACTTTGAATTGTTGGATCAAATTCTAACAATGTCTGCAAAAAAACCAAGCAATGTAGAGTATATAGCAAAAGACTTAGCAATAAACAACTTAAACCATATTATATTAAATGATGTACTGCTTTATAGACAAATTCTTAAGGCCTTGAGTCTAGCAAAACTAAGCTGGCTTGAAGAAGATATAATAGATGAATGGGCACAAAGACTTAGACTGATGAATCAGAATCCAAAATCAGTTGAATATATTACAAGCATGAGTAAAGAAAAAATACTCAAAGAAGAGAGAAAAATAGAAAGAATAGAGAAATTGAACAACACAGAAGAGATGCAAATATCAATAACAAAGAAAAGACACCAAGATGCAGAAAGAGAAGAAATATTACAAAGAAAACTAACCCAAATGATAAATAAAGTTATTGGCCAAATGCAGGAGCTTAACATTAATATGCTACAAGATACGCAACAAAAAAATTCTTTATTAAGTACAAACTAAACTCTAACAAACAAATTAAATAAAGCAGAAGAAACAAGAAAGAAAAGATAAAGAAGAACACAGAAGCTCCAAGAGATAGCATACTCCAAGATGTTAAAAAAAATATAAAAAACATTGAGAAAAAAATAATAGAATTAAAAAAAAAAAACTGGTCTATAAAGATTCAATCTTTATTAACACAATAGAGCATAGCCAATAGTTACCAGAAAATAGAGTATGTAATAAGAACATGTCCTTCAAAGCAAACATGCCTACATACATCCTATCTGAAGAAACAAGTAATGAAAGGATAAAATATGTGCAATGGATTCTGAGCAAAAACTATCATATTAAGACAATCAAAAAAGTTTTTAAGAATGAAAACAACTAGGTAGAAGTAGACTTTGATTATGAATATAGTTGAGATGCAGTGATGGACAGAATTTAAGAAAAGGAAAATGAATAGCTTAGGCTTATCCCAAAAAAAGAAAGAAACAAAGAATCAAAATTCAAACAACAAGTCAAAAACAGCAACAAGAAGGAGAAAGAAAAATACAAAAGCCAACATAGAAGAGAAGAAGATAAGAAGAAAGAAGATATTTTTATGACAGAAAATAAAAAAATTCATATATCTGTTTTACAATATGAGACTTATCAGTGAATATCAATGCAAAGGAAATCAGACATATGTACAAAAACTTCAAAAAGATACAAATAAGACACATCATAAGATCTAAACACAAGGCATTAGCAGTAGTTCAAGCAGATCAACTTATTGACAAAAACATTTCATGGACTTTGCCAATTAGTGTTTACAAGTTGGCAAAAGTAACCAAAGGTGATAAAGATTATACACAACATAATCTTCAAAACTTATTTACAACAAGACTAACAGGGCTCCCAGGCAATGCTTCAGAAGTATTGCTATTACGCTGCTTAAAAAATAAAAGAGTAAAGTCAGTTTATATACCACCTAACAGAAATAGAAACCAAAGAAGAATAGCAACAATTGTCTTTGCATCAGAAGAAGAAATGGAAACAGCACAATCCAAACCAATAAGATTTAATAACCATCTTCTATATTGGAAAAACTTACAAGAAAAGTGGAATAAGAAAAAAGAAGGTAGTAACAGGCAAAGACATTCAAACTCAGAAGAAATGTCTATTAATATAATTAAAAAAGAGCAGAAGGTTGACAAAAAAGAAACAATCAAAAGAGAAAACAATAGAAACAAAAATAGTAGTCAGAAAAAGTAAACAGAAGAAAATAACTTTGATGTACAAATGCAAGATTTGCTTTAAAGAATTTTAGAAAGACTAGACAGACTCGAAGTTCAACAAGACAAATCAATAGAAAGAATATAGCTAGGGACAAGGGATAGCCTAGCTGATCACTCCTAAGGGCATCCCAGTTGAACTAATAAAAATAGATAAGGAGCTTGAAGGTTTTCTACAAAGAGAAAGAGAAATATATGAAAAAAACATAACAACTCCTTACTGAAAAGAAAAAAAAACTAGAAAAGGCAAAGAGAAAGTAGAAAACATAGAAGCAAAACAAGACTAATTAAAGAAAAAGTGAAAATAAGGAAAGAAAGTGATCAAAATGGCATGTCATAATGTTAACAGACTTAAAACTAATAGGTGGAAGCTTGAAAATCTGCTCAACTGAGCAGAAAAGAAGGAAATTGTGATACTAGAAATTATAGAAACAAATATTACTGAAAAAGAAGGAAGGTTTTTGGTACATGCATCAAACAAAAACTATGTAGGATATTGGACAAACATAGCAGAAGATAAGAAAAAAAAATCTGATATAGAAATTCTAATAGAAAAACAATAGGAAACACATGTGGGTGCAGTTAAGAGAATAACTGAATACATGATAGAGATTACATTATACTTTAAGCAATTGGAGCTAATAGTAATAGAAGTCTATATACCACTAAGTAACAAAACAATAGAGAAAAAAATCCAACAAAATATTGTAGAAAGGGTTACTAGATGGAAAAAACAAATGCAAGTCATGATTATAGATGACTTTAATCACATAGCAGACAATAAATTAGACAGACAACATACACAATTAGCAAATTTTAAAAGACTATCAATCTTTAACTAGATGAAAAAACAAAACTTTATAGATACATATAGAAATATGTATTCAACAAACCAAAAGTACACATGGTCAAACAAGGAAGCTGCAACAAAAATTGACTATATTTGAGTATCAGAAGAGTTGGCCACAGAGCTAAAAAAGGCAAGCATTGAAGAAATAAAAGGAATTACAGAAAGTAATCACAAAATTATAACTGCAAAAATATAGATTAAACATATAATAAGGAGGAATAGTAAAGCAGAAGTTAAAAGAAAAGAACAATCAAGAACATTAAATTTATATAACTAAGCAAAATCAAAGAATTGAAAAAATTATGCACAGGAACTACAAAAGCGATTAAAAGTAAAAAAAAGTCTAAAAAACATTCAAATAGAGATGCAAAGTATAAAGGAACATATAAACAAAATAAATGATATTTGGGATATTATAGAAGAAGCAATTATTATGGCAGCCAATAAGCATATACCTAAAAAAAGAATATACAACACAATAGCAAACAGAAGAACTAGTCAAAAAACACAACAACAAGAAAAAAATATTGTAAAGCTACAAAGACTAATCAAATATGCAAAGATAAGAAAAAATTAAAAAGTAATAGAAGAAGAAAGAAGTAGGACAAATAAACAATTAAAAGCACTCGGCAACAAAATAAGTACAAAATTATCCAAATTACAAAGGCATTGGTTATATGCCTGGATAGAAGATATAAAAGGATGGCAAAAGCTCTTACAAGAAAAAAAAAAGAAAAACTGAAAGCATGTGTAAAAGAGATGAATAGAAGAGAATATAGACAAAAGATGCAAAATAATTAAAACAGACCAAGGAAAAATGCTTGTCAGCCTTTTAAATAAACTGTATAAAAAGATAATGCTTGATAGGCTTATTAAGCAAGAAAAAGAGAAGACATATTTAATAACAAAACCAGAAGAGGTAAAGACAAAGGTAGCAGAACATTATAGAATGCAATTTAGAAAAAGAAATACCAAATTAGAAGCAATAATAGAAAAGTAGGAAGAGATTTATAAACCAAGAGGAAGCATCAAAGAGGAATAGTACACAGAAGTTAAAGGGAAAATTAAAGAAAAAAAATAGAAAGAAGTACTAAGAGAGTTAAAGACAAGAACAGCTCTGGGTATCTTAGGTATAAGCTATATATTGATTAAGAAAGCAGATGTGAAGATGTAAGAAGTCTTCAGAAGCTTTGCAAACTTATGCTTAGAAATAGGAGAAATTTCAACAAAGTGAAAAATAGCACAAGTTTACTCTATACCAAAAGATGTAAAATAGGGATATAGCCTAAACAACATTCATTTGATAGTATTAATTGAAACATTCAGAAAAGTTGTAACAAAGGTGGTAATGAAAAGACTTGCCAAAGTATTTATAAAAAGAGAAATACTTAGAGGGCCAAACTTTGCAAGCCTATCAGAAAACTTGACAAAGCAATCAGTACAAATTTTAAACATGATAATAGAGGAATTAAAAGAAAAAGATAAAGAAATATGAATACTACTGCAGAACATGAAAAAGGCATTTGACTTAGTTCTTCTTAAAAGCCTTGAACTAGCATTGTAAAGAGTCAAAATATTCAAGAAAACAATTAAATATATACTGAGTCTTTTTTACAAAAGACAACTAAGAATAATTATAGCATATGGCCTAACAGAAGAACTAATGGCAAAAGATGAAATAGACCAAGATAAAGTAATTTTAACATTAATATAGTGTCTCTTCTATAACCTATTATTAGAGAAAATCCAAGAAGAAAAAAGTTTAGAGTATGCAGTTAGGCAAAAGTTGCAAAAAGGTATGCAATGCAACAATATTACAAGATATCATCAAGTAGCAATTGCATATGCAAATAATACTATATCGATTGCAAGCAGCAAAAAGCAATTATTAGAAATCTTAAAAATAGCAAAAGAGTTTTTTAAAATGAATGATATAAAGATAAATGGATCAAAGTCAAAATTATTAACAATAAATACAAAAGTTCAAAAAGAAGAAAGAGCAGTAATATATAGAAAAAACAAGATAATAGAAAACCAAGATACAAAATAGTTCATTCATTGAGAATATGGTTAAACAATAAATATAAAAGATACAAGTAAAAAGAAAGGCAAAAGGAATAGTAAGCCAAACTATAAAAGATCTAAAGTATAAAAAAATGACAATAAGTCAGATTGCATATATAAACAATATGATAATAATACCCAAACTAAGCTATATGTTACAGCTAACAAAGATGTCAGACAGAAGCCTAAAGAAAATATATCAACCAATAATAAGTCTGGCAAAACAAAAGAGCAATCTGCAAAGAACAGTAGAAAACTGCGTAATGAAATATAAAGATCTTGGCAGTTGTAGAACATTGCAACAAAAGTTAATTATAAAGCAAGTGAGTGGTTTTTTGGCAAGACTGAACAGAAAAGATGGTCTTGAACAGCTAACGAGACTAAGAATAATACAAGGCTGTCAAAGAGCAAGTTTAACAGAAGATATATGGAAGACAGAGGAGCAACCAAAAATCAAAACATATTTAAAGAATAACTTGGCATGCTTACAATACTCAAAGCAAGAAAACTAAAAATAAACATTAAAACAGAAAGTGAGCTATGGACAATGCTTGGGTATAGTACTAAAATACAAGATTTGGTAGATACACAACTGTGAAAAAAAGAAGCAGTTAGAGTAAATGAAGCTGGGCTAATATATCTGAACCAACTACTAGACACAAAGGAAAAAAACTAATTATATAGCAATAATTAAAAGATTATCAAGGTCAATCAAATAAAGAAAAAAAAGCAGAATAGTTCAAAGCAGTAAAATCAAAAGTGCTCAGTAGCTTAGAAAGTAGAGTGGTGCAAAGATACTTTAGAACAAGTGAACAAAATATTTAGGCAATACAAGTCAAATGGGAGCATATATCAGAAGATAGAAGAAGAAAGAAGTGGATAGCATATGGTATACAAAACCACAAACAGCTTAGAAAAGTGGTCAAAAAGAAAAAGAAGAAAGCACTAATCGAACACTAGCTAATAAAGTGCAAAGAGAATGATGTAGCAACTGAAATTAACAGATGTGAAGAGTGCATAAGCAAAGAAAAACAAATAGAAAACAGTTGTCAGCAATGGATAAGACTAAATAAAAACATTAACATAATTCCAGATAGATTAATAAGTAAGAGTAGTAATCAAATTAAGATAACGATAGACCAAATAACAAACAAGGCAAAAAAAGATAGATCAAAAATAAGCAAATGCAAATTAAAAGGCCTTGCAATAATAGATGAACTAGAAGTTAAAATCATTAAGTGACAAAAACTAAAAGAGAATATTAGTTAAAAAATAACAAAAGTTCTAAGAAGAAACATTATGAGAAACAAGGATAAATATATAATATACACTGATGGCATAGCCAATAGAAAGAATAGTAAAGAGCCATTGTCTAAGAACAATATAGATATCAGATAGGTCCAAACAAATGAAACACAAGAATGGCCAGAAAAAGAGTTAGCATTTGAATTAGAAGGATGGCAAACATCAACAACAGCAGAGTTGGTAGCAATCTGGACAGTGATTTTAATAATACCTATGAAGAAGCAAATAAAGTTATATACAGATAGTAATATTGCAATTAGAAACATCAGTAGAAGTTTAGAACAAACAGACAGAAGTAAGATTATTAAGAAAAAGAATGCAAAATGGTTAATGAAGATCAAAGACCTTGTCAAGACAAAAAACATTCAGATAGATTTAATTAAAATGAAAAGTCATAGTAAAGACAAGTAGAATAACAAAGCAAATAGTTTAGCAAAGAAAGGAACAATGAGCAGAGAAATATTACAGGCCAAGAAAGGCAGCTGTAAAGAGATAGAGTACTGCCTAGAGTAGGAAAACAGATGAACTGACATACTAGCAAAACTGCTTTGCAAATTAATAATAAATACAAGATTAGGTGCAGAGTGAAAAAAACAAAAAAAGTTAAAGATTTAGAGCCAAAAGCAGAAATCAAATTTATGATTGGACTTATTTTTGAAAAAGGTAAAGACAACTAAGAGAATACATTGCACAACAAGAAGAAGTAGTGCCAGAAGAAGTGCATTCATCAAGTGCATAATAGATAAACTTCCAACCTTAAAAGAACTTAACAGAAAAAGATCAGATATATATACAACAGTGGAATGTCAAGTATGCCAAGATAAAGTAAAAGAGACACAAGCACACCTGACAGTATGCAAGAAGCAAAGAAATATTTGGAAAAGAATTCAAAAAGTAACTATTGCAATAGCATGAAAAAAATTAAAAAAAGAAGAGAAGATCTAAATTCCTTCATGTATATTATATACAACGCTCTTTGGAAAAACAGAGACAAAAGAAGTCAAACAAAAAAAGCACTAATAAAAGACCTAATTCCAAAAAAACACAAGACAAACTAGCAGAGCTGTTAAACACAAAATCAAGATAGCAGTTTACAAATACAGTAGCAATAATGGCCTAGGACACATTCCATAAACAAGTATGGAGAATATGCTGTGAGAAAATTGTTAAATAGGAGAAAAAAGTTGGAATAAAAGAAAAAAGTAAAAGGAGAAAAGATGAAATTCTAAAGAAACCAGAAAAATAGAAAAAGGCAGATCAAAAAAAAATAGGAAAGAGGAAAGAAAAAAGAAAAGAAAAAGAAAAGCAATTGGAAAAAGAAGTATTAAAGACAATTTTGGAGCTTGTCCTAGAAGAGAGAAGGCGTTTTCATTATGGACTTTAAGTAGTCAGACAAGTAGCTTACTTCTGCTTGAAGTAATATGACAAATTGCACTTAGATACTATTAAGGTGGCCAGGTGATACTAGACTTAGATATTAGAGATATATATGTAGTTACAAATGTAATTTCAAAAACTTAATAAAGTACTAGTATAACTGCTTATAAAAAAAAAAAAAATTTTTATTTATATAATATCAAATAGTAAAAATAATAATATATGAATATATCAATTAGATATAAATATATAACTAAATATTATTTTTAAACTACACTATTGTTGCTATATATATTAATAACATCTAGTATAATATTATTTTTTTATTTTCTGTTATTAGTTAAATTAACTTCTGTTAATTATTTTTTTTTTTTTTTTTTTTTTATTTTTTATTTATAATATCAAGTAGGAAAAATTGATAATACATGAGCATGTCAATCGGACATAATTGTATAACTAAAT
>CAJVQA010008261.1:0-13098 GCA_910591915.1 Cetraspora pellucida | reverse complement strand
TAGAAGGTTTCATTAGAGCTGTAGGACTCCATAGTCAAAAATAAGATCTAATTCTCGTCCGTTTAAAAAAATTAGCTAGTAATAAGTTGAATTTGTCGGGTTTTGAGAAGTTATTACTATACTAACTTTTTTAAACGGACAAGAATTAGATCTTATTTTTGGATATGAAATCCTACAGTTCTAACGAAACCTTCTATACAGCTCTTTTTTTATTTCATTATGATTAGTTTTCGTTTTTTAAAATGTACTCTAAACTGTATAAATAATGTAAAATTAAATTGAAGTTATTAGCCAATCAGACAAACTTCTGCCTATGACTTCTCGACATTTTTTAAAGACAGGTTTAGATCATCATTTTTTATATTTTTTTTATAATTTTTAACTTTTCGCTTATTTTGTACTTCGTTGTGTAAACAAAATTTCATATATAAAAGTCATGTGCACATCATGCTTTAAATAACTCCGAAATTTGCAATAAATATAGTTGTTCATGTAACTTCTATATTTATTCGAACTGCATTATATAGGTCCGAGATAGATCGGAGGTTAGCTCGGATCACGAGAGGGGTGGCATTAACAAATTTGGGGGGTGGCAATAACAACTTTCTTAAAATATTAAGCCATATTTTCTTTTTTTCACATATTACGAATCATTTGCTACAAAAATCTCTATAAACAAATAGTTAATACGTGAGATTAATCGATTTTTGAATGCTAGTAAATATTTTATAATTTTGGGATCAATTTTATGCACAAAATCTGATTATAGTTAAATTACTAATGCATCTCACATGACTTTGATTAATTAGTACATGAAATACCCCAATCACGTAAGTACTTTATTCCGCAAAATACGGTAAAATCTGATAAAGGTCCGAAGCAAAAAATAAAATTTTGAAGCTCGTTATACATTGCAGATGTTTTATTATGAGTGCTAATCTACTCTTTATATTCAGGGTTTATTATGAATGTTCAATATAATGAGAGCCGTTCTATAACAGATTTATAAACTAAATTGGACATTAAAATGATATTTAGTAGAATTTATGTACACTGTTTCTTGTTATATCTTTTATTGTAATTATGATAGAAAATAAAAATATAATTAAGAAATATAATGAAATAGAAAAAATAAATCATATTGATTTTGTATAAATTGTTTATTACGTTATGCTAGATAACCTACATCAGCAAATTTTTCAAAATGCAATATTTCGAAAGATTTGCGTTTGATGCGAAATATTTCAAAAGGATTTAAATATTTGCTCAGATCTTCAAAATTTATTAAGAAACTTTACAATCTTGTACAAAGTAAAGTTGTTCAGAAAAGTTTTCCGGTCATGATGGTTGTTAAATCATTAAAATTGATCCAATATTCACTGAGATAGTTAAATCGAAAGAATTTCAAAAATTTTCGAATATTGCACAATAATTCAAATATATTGGAAATTTTTCGAAATCCTTTCGATTAAGCTATCTCAGTGAATATTGGACCAATTTTGATGATTTACCAACCATCGTGACCGGAAAATTTTCTGAACAAAGTTTCTTAATAAATCTTGGAGATCTGAGCAAATATTTAAATTCAATCGCAAATCTTTCGAAATATTGCGTTTCTTCAAAAATTTGCTGATGTCTATGCAATCTACGTATGAAATACGCATTATCTCCTTTGAGTCGGCATTATCACCCCGGCCAAATTTTAAAAGCATTGTTAAAAATCTGCGTAGGCTTTCAAAATTTCTACCCAGGGTATGTAGTCTACGTGGTAATTTACTACGTGTCATTTATCTCTAGTTAATTAAATCAAAGCTGTTCGATCATCCAATTTGGTTATTGTTATCTGTGGGAACACCCATAGCAAATGCAGGGGATGGGACTATATATTATATAGTCCATCCCCTGCTTTTGCCGTGGGCGTTCCCAAATAGTGTTAGAGCATACATGATGTCACAGGTTGTACAAATCCATGGATGACAATTACGTAAAAACGGATTTGTACACTCCGTCTTTAGTCCGAACAAAACATTTGTAAAAACTTTTTTGTATATAAATAGTCAAAGTCATAATGTCTGAAGAAGATAAAATATTTGAAGATAAAACGATGTCGCAAGAAGATAAAGGAGAATGTACAATGAAATCTGATGAAAACAAAAAAAAAAGAAAGAAAGACGATAATAATTATAAACCAAATTTATGTGGAGAATATGGAATAAACAATAGCATAACCGATAATGTTGCTGATGGTTTTCAGGTTGTTGGAGAAGCGGCTCAACCATTTCTTCAATTTTTTCAGTCTGTTACAATTATTGTAGATTCAATAACGAGAGCTTATAAAAATGGAAAATGTAATCAAAAAATTTGTTTAGCTCTAATTGATCGTGTTGAAATTGCTCAGCAAGCAGTTAAATCTTTAGAAAGACAACAAATGGAAAATGAAGAACTTTTTAAAAAACAAGACTATTATAATGCATGGGTTAGATTTATTGTCGTTTTAGAAAATACAAATAAATTTGTGAAAGAAGTCACTCAATTGTCAAGTCTCCAAAAGTTTTTAACTGCAAACGCTGTTAAAGATGCATTTGATAAAAATATTAAAGAATTTGAAGAAGTTTGCAAAGATTTAGATTTCACCTTAGCTATTTATGATAGAAACAAAAAAGAGTTAGAAAATAAAAGAATTATGGAGGATATTAATGTCTTAACTAAGGTAACCATCAATATCTGTTACTATTTTCCACATTACCTATATGATTAATATTTATAATATTTGAACTTGTGAAATTAGAATATGAATGATTCTTTTAGTGAACAGATGAAAGAATTAACACAGTTATCAGAAAAGTTTGATCAACTTATGAAGCGAACTACCAATATTGATTCCACCTTAATCGAAGCCTATAGAGAACCCGAAATAAATCCACGCGAACTTGTTCCAGATTCATTAGAAAATGACTCCGGAAAAACTATTCTTAAAAGAAGTTATCGGGGAATTAAAGTTGCATGTAAAAAGGTTCTTGAGAAAAATGATATAAAATCATGTGCAGAGTTTGCTATCTTACGTAGATTGAGAACTTGTCAATATATTATTGGTTTTCATGGACATTCCAAAATAGATAATAGCCCTGTTATGGTTTTTGATTGGGCGCTGAATGGTAATCTGAAAAAATTATACACAAGGAATTCAATTGATTGGTGTACTAAACTTAAAATTGCTCGTGATATATGTAATGGTCTTTTATTTCTACATAAATGCAATATTCTACATCATGATATTCGCTGTGAAAATATATTAGTATGTAAAAACACATTCAATTTAAAACATGCAGCCATCAATAGAAATCAGAGCCTTTAAAAAATTAAAGTATCAGATTTGTATAGATTGCTGCAAAAAAACATCCTTACTAAAATATAATTATTTAAACTTATTTTAAAAGATTACCGAAAGTTATGAGCCAAAAATTTCGAATTTTTGGCTTAGCAGGGACGAAAAAGAGATATCTGTGAGAATAGAGAACATATTAAACATTATTCGATGGTTGGCTCCTGAAAAAATAAGTAATTCTCAATATAGTTCTGCTGTTCCATATGATCATCAATGTGAAATGTATAGGTATGCATTTTAAATATTTAAAAAGCTATTATGTGTTTCAAAATGATCTCACTGTTTCTGTGGCCAAGTTTCGGGATGCTTCTATGGGAACTCTGTCACCAACGAATTCCATATGAAAATATTAATTCCGTGCCCGAAATTGAACAACTTGTCAGAAACAATAAACGAGAAAAAATGTTACTTGATCCAAATCCAATTGCGCAAGAACTTTTTAAAATTATTAAACAGGGTAATTTTCAGGAACCTATTTTTGTATTAGCATAAATCATTTGCATTTCATCTAATCACATGATTTTATTATTTAAGCTTGGCATAACGCTCCTGCTGAACGTCCAAAAGTCATGAATATATTAACAACTCTTCAAGAAGCTTATGAAAAATATGTTCCTAAAGGAGTTTCTCCCATGATACTACCTAAAAATATTAATAACAATAATATTCCACCCTATAATCTTGAAGATATCAATAAAGGCGATACGGGAAAATTTCCAGAGGATTGTAGGAGATTTTCTTTGGACAATATTCCTGTTATTAAAACCTTAATCCCTTTTGAAAAGGGATATAAAGCTCATCGAGAAAAGAACTATGAAGTTGCTTGGGAATGTTTTTCTGGTCTTGCTAGTTGTGGAAATAATCTTGCAAAGTACTGGAAAGGATACTACTTGCTAAGTGGATATCACGTTAACAAAGATACGAATGCTGCTCTTGAACTCTTCAAAGAAGCTGCTGATAATTGTGTTCCTGAAGCTCAACTTCGATATGCATTTACCTTGATAGAGAATGACTCGAAAGAATATTCTGAAATAATTAAATATATTAAAATGTCTGCTGATAATGGAAATGAAATTGCCCTTTATAATTTGGGAATTATTTACATGGAGGGATTATACAATGAACCAATTAATAAGAGCAAGGCTAATCATTATGCCAGATTAGCTGCTCTGAAAAATTATCCTAAAGCAATTGAACTTTTAAAAAAATTAAACGCTGAAAATTCAATTCCGGATATAGAAATGTCCGAGGCTTGACATTTTTTATTTAGAAATTATGTATTGTATTACTAAATTATAAATCAAATAAATATTACTATTTATAGACTTCTTAATGGTTTGTTTTATAGTCAAAAAATAAACAAAATTGGATTTATAAAGAAAGTCTGCGGACCCATCTCAACTTACACGTGATCAGAAACCAATCACGTTCCAAGATCAGGTGTAACGTTTCACAAACCGTTCGTTTTGTCAAAAAACATCTATTTCTCAAAAACTAGCATATATAACCACTTTCAGCGCATTAATAAGAAGTTTTCCTTGAGTAATTTTATTATAAACTATACGAATTTTTAACCTTAATTTAAGTTCTAACCCTAACCTATATGAACTTTAAGATTTTTATTGATGTTTTGCACAGGATTATGTGTAGGTGAAATTTTCCTCTAAACGAAAATTATTCTCGTGCCCAAATATTTGTGCCCTAACCAATAAAAAAAAAATATATATATATACAGTATATATAAAAAAAAAATTCAAATTAAATTAAGAAAAATACTACAATTAACCTATAGTGATTATATTTTTAGAGTTAGGATGCAGTTTAAGACAAAAGCAAGGATTAGATATAATAGTCTGAATTTTAGGTTATACAGAGTTTTCAGAGGTTCTGAACATTTTTACTTAGTCTATCTGACTTCTATTTCTTAGTGTATTTTTTGAGATATAGCCTCTAGGTGATGATCACTATAGGTTATAGTTAGTAATATTCTTAAATTAAATTCAAATATGATTTAATTTAACAAATATTTAATTTTTTTTAACTTGGATAATATTTATTAGGTTCTAAAGTTTATATAATACAATTTATAGTTATATTTTACAGAATCAGTTATTATTGGTATTATATTAGCTATTTTAATTTTACTTTACTGACTTTATCTAGTTACTTATATAATGTTTAAGTTTATATCTGTCATATGTCTACATGTAGTTATTATAATAATTACTTTTAGTTAGGATATACTATTAAACTATTATACAAACAAAAATATTTTTAAATTTAATATATATTAAAAACATTGTTTTTTATATCATATTTATGTATGTTTCATTTATATGTTTTATTTAATTTTTTTTTATTTAGTTATTTAATCTAACTATATCTAATAATATCTTATTTTTTACATTTTTTATTTGTTTTATTACTGTATTATTCTTAAATTGGTTTTGTTTAAATATGTTATTTTTATAATCTCTTATTTTTGATATACTTGTTATTTTTATTTGGCATTAAGGTAATCTTTTTGATTTTTTGATTTTTATTAATGATTTTTTTGATAATATGATTTTATAAACTATTACAATAAGAGTATACAATTAGTTACATGTGTAACTTTTTTATATTACCTATTTAAGAAGTTTGTTTAAAAGTTTTTTATTAATTGTTATACTTAATACTTTTGTTTAGATATTCTATTTTAAACTTTTTGAATCTGTAACTTGTATTAATATTATTAGATTATATTCAGATTATTGTCTTAATCTTAGAACTATTTAATTTTTAAGATAAATCTTTTAGAGTTTTTTGTATTTATTTTTATAGCTGATTTAGTATTATTATAACAGAACCAATACTTGTGATCAAAGCTAATTATTAAACTGCTATGTTCTTACAGTGTTTATTTTAGCCTTAGTACTACTTTATAACATATTTAAATTACTTTAATATATCTTGTATTGTTACTAGATTTCTAATTTAGATAATTTAGTAGAACTATAACCAGTCTATTGAATATCAATTGGTTTGATATTCTTTTTCTTTAGTTTATTTTAGTAGTTTGGTTAGTAGTATTCCTATTTAGAGATTCTTATTTATCTGATTTCTTTATATTAGTATCTATTTTTTAAAACTAGTTTTACAGTAATATTGTTAAAAATCTGTATTATCTTACTGCTTGGGTTTTTATAAATAGACTTCTTGTTTTCTAATTTTATAGTTATAAAAACTTATCTAGAGTTTGCATTGCTTGATACTAGTTTGTATTTCTTTGTATAACTAGTTATATAAATGTTTTATAATCTGCTAATTATGTCAGTATAACTATTATTACAAATATTTTAATTTAATTATTAGAAACAATTATTATAATACAAATATTATATAAATAATTATCCAAATTTTTACTATTAATGAGTTTTGAATATTTAATTTACTACTTAAAGAATTAATAACTTATTCACTTCACTAAATTATTACATTTATATTTGTTATTGTTATTCTTAAAGTTTTTTAATAATAGTCTAAATTTAATAATAGTAAAATCAAAAAACTCTTTCTGCTAATTTTCAATTTTATAAAGTTAAAAATCGATACATTTTAGTTTGCTTCAAAGTTGATTAAATAAACAAGTTTTGGTTATTAAGAAAAAAGAAAGAAAATATGAAAACAGCTATTGTTTAATAGAACAACTTTTGAAAGAAGCTGCTTGATCAAAGTACAAAAAAACTTTTTTGAAAATTTTTGAAAAATTTCAAACTTATCTGTAATCTTGTAATGCTAATTAATTAACATGTAAACAAATTACAAAATAAACAATCTCATAAATTTAGTAAATAAACAAGCAAACAAAGTAGCACATGTTTAATTAGGCAATAAGTATGAAACATGACTAACTAAATGAGACATTAATAATAAGATTAAGTATTAATTAAATAAATAGAAGCTTCTAGAAATAAAATAGTATAAGAAGTTAAACAAACAACTATAATTAAAATACTGATAGTAGAAATCAAAGAGTTTTATAACTTAAATCAAAAAATATTAGCAGAAAAGTATGTATGTTTGAACAAATTAAAAAATTGCATTGCACAAATAGATATAAATATAATAAAATTTTTAAATGCAAATGATTCAGTTCAAGTATATATTATAAGAGACTTAGTAGACAAGCATAGAGAAGTGCAAAAAAATCTTTATAAAAAAAGAGTGCAACAATAGAAAAAAGATTCCTAGTTAATCAAAAAGAAGAAGTGCATGAAAGTATTATGCAAGATATAATATATAACAGTAAAGAGAAAGCACAAACTATGATAACAAAAATAGAACTAGAGCTATTAACAACACAAATAATAAGTTAAGAAACTTATATAAAAAGGAAAAGTATAATAGCAGAAGAAGATACTAAAGTCATAAACAAAAAGAAAGAGAAAAAGGCAAACAACAAAATAGTAAAGCATAAAGACTACCAAAGTAGAGATTTAATAGAACTAAAAGCATCTATAACACAACTAGTAATTTAAGAGAATAGTTTTAAATGAAAGTACCCAGATGATAAAATAGAAATGATTAACAAAAAAAGAGATAATAGAACTAATAAATAAGCAGAGATGCTTCTGAATAAAACAGAAAAAGAAATTCTCGATAATTCAGATGAAGAGACAAAAATAGAAGATAAAATAGCATTGTTAATGACAGAATGTAGTACATATAATTCAGAAACAGAAGAGTTAAAAGGACTCAACCTTTTAAAATACAAAAGTAGTTCAAGTAGAAAGTTATTAATAAAGAAAGAAGAACAGAAAATAGAATTCAAAAAGATATTTATACATCAAGATAGGCACCAAAAAATATAAACAACTTTATATAGGCTAATAAAAGCAAGTCAAAGAGTTTCATTTAAAATAAAGTATCAAAAGAGAAGCAAGAACAAAAAGAACAAGTCAAATAAAAAAAGAGTCTAGTAGTAATGCTAACATTATGAACCTACCAAAAGACACAAAATACAGAAGAGTTATAAGATGTTTAAGCTTTTATAAAAAAGCAAGAATTCTTGAATAGAAAATGCTTAAGAAAACCAAATCAGCAGTAGTTCAGACTACTGAATAAAATCAGAAGAAATTAGGTCTGCTTGTAACAAGTTGGTTAATATATTTTGAAAAAGGAACAATATGCAAAATTATACTAGAAAAATTTGACTCAAATGTGTTAGAAAAAAGAAAAAAACACAAAGCAGCACTAAGTAATATTTCAAAATCAGCATTAGAATCAACATTGTTAAGACAACTAAGACCACTAGAAGTCAAAACAATTTTTATACCTAATAATAGTAATGGCAACAAATGAAGCATAACCTTTGCTTATTTTGGATCTGAAGAAGATTGCCAGAAAGCAAAAGAAAAGAGTGTTTTTTATTATTATAACAAGTTGTTTTGGTATGAAGGAAAAAAATATTGCAAAAAGAAGCAGAGAGAAATAAACCAGATCAAGAAAATACAGAAGAGTATATTTTCAAGATATTTATAACTTTGGACACAAAGAGACAAGATCATCCAAGCCTGAAGCAAGTAGACTAGAAAAAGAAAAACAAAAAGCACAAAGAAGAATTATTAATTATGTAACATATCGATGAACATCAAAACATATTACAAGAAATACTTAAAAAGCTTAACAATTTGGACAATAAGCAAGTAAATTCTGCTTATAACTTATAATAAACACTCTAGTTGAATCAAAGAATCTTGGTATAGAGAAAGCAAATCTTTCAAAATTAGCAGAAAATAAGAAAAAGAATCTCTATAACTAAGAATTAATATACAAAGAAGAATCATTAATAGAATCAATAAAAAAAAACAACATAAAGCTAAACATTGCATGTTATAATATTAATAATATGAAAAGCAATAAGCAAAAATAAAACTAGTATATGAATAGGCTATAGACAATAAAATCAATATACTAGGTTTAACAGAAATGAACATTAGTAAGAAAGAAGATTTTTTTATAATAAAAAATTTAAATAGATATAGAAAATTTTGGTCAGAAGCAAGTTTATCAAAGAAAAAAGTCTCATATGTAGGGATTTTGGTAGATGAAAAATGAAAGAGACATTTAGAACAAATAAATAAGGTTAATGAGTATATAATAGTAGCAAACTTCATATTTAAACAACTAAAACTTATAGTTATAATGGTATATAAGCCACCTAATGATAAAAAAAAACAAAGAAAGGTCTATAGAGCAATTATACAAAAATATATTAAAAAAATATACAAGACACAAACAGTAATTATAAGAAATCTGAACTGCATTATAAACCCAAAGCTGAATAAGTTCAGAAACATAAATGCAGTTATTTTAAAAAAAAACTAATTTCAAATTAGTTAATAAGATAAGATTTCAAAGACTCTTATAGATTAGAAAATCCAAAAAGCAAAGAATTTTCATAAACAAATAGAGAATCTAGTACAAAAAATAACCAAATTTGAGTAATGAAAAAGCTGGCAAATAATCTTAGTGATGCTGAAATTCAAGATATGTCTAGCTATACAAATAGTGACCATAATGCAGCAGTAGCAAGAATAGAGTAAATTATATAGTAGTCTTGCACGAAGTAGCAAAACTTAAGAAGTTTAAACAATATCGAACAATTTTTCTATATAAAAAAACATCCAAAGAAGATTGGAAAAAATATAAAGAAGATTAGACAGGATGCTTAAAAACAAAAACTTATTGCAAAAAAAACAAAAAAAGAGTAATATAGAATATGTAGACAGATTAGAAGAAGATCTAAATAAAATTATAAGCAAAAGTATATTAGAAGTAGCAAAAAAGACTATACTAAAAAAAAAAATTCTTAATACAGTTGCTAACAAAAAAAACAATAAATAAAAAAGTCAGATTTGACAAAGTTATTATCACAATTAGGAAGATGGATAAGCTTGAGAAGGAAAAACATTAAACTAGATTTGATTTCAGAAAATATAGATGATTTTAATAGTATAGCTAAGTATATAAATAAGCAGTATAGAACCAACATCAAAACAATTGCAGAAACATAAAATGAAAAGATAATTACAGATTTGTGAGGTTGGTAAAAAATTCTATACAAAAGAAGAGCAGAAGAATTAAAAAAACAATAATTAAAAAAAATAAAAAAAATATTGAAAGAAGATGCCAAATAATCAATGGCAAGCAAAAAAGCATACTAATAAGTCTGCTAAACAAACTAATTAAAAAAATCAAAATAGACAGACTTATTAAGCTAGAGGACCTAAGTAGAGTACTCATAACAGATCCTCATATAGTGTTAAAAAAGACCAAATCACACTTTTAGCAGCAATTCCAAATATGAAAATTTCAAAATTGGAAAATAATGAATAAATAGGTAAAAATATATTAACCCAAAGAAGAAATTGATGAAGTCTGATATGATTAACTAAATCAGGATATTACAGAAGAAGAATGGCTAGAAATGTTATTAAATCTTAAAAATAATATAGCACCTGATATCTCAGAAATTACTTATACATTAATCAAGACAGTTAGCAGTCAAATACAAGAAATTTTGAGAAAATTTGCAGAAATATATATTAAGATAGGAATGATACCTAAAAAATGAAAAATGTTACAAATATACTTAATACCAAAAAACCTTGATTGGCAATATAACTTAAGCAATATAAGACCAATAGCATTGCTAGAAACTTTGTGCAAGTGTACAACTAAAGTTTTTACCAAAAGGTTGGCACAAATATGCTGTACAAAAAACATTTTAAAAGGGTCAAACTTTGCAGACTTGCCAGAAGAATCAACAGAAGAGCCAGTATATATTATTAATGCAATAATGAAAAATGCAAAAAATAACAAAAAAGAACTTTAACTAGTATTGCAAGATATAAAAAAGGCTTTTGACTCAGTATAATTAGTAGCACTAGACCTGGCATTTAAAAGACTTAAAATACCAAAAACAGCAATTACCTCTATTTTAAATCTTTTTAAAAAATGACAGTCAAGAATTATTACAGATATAGAAATAACAGAAGCCTTTAAAATCAAAAATGAAATCAAACTAAAAGAAGTAATTTTATCTTTAGTGTAGAGAATATTTTATAATCTGCTTCTAGAAAGAATTCAAAATGATCCAAATTTAGGTTACACTTTGTATGCTTCATCTAACAGCTATATAGGCTCTGCAATGCAAAAAAAGAAAAAGTGAAAACAGGCTGTAATAGCCTTTGCAGATGATACCATATAGGTTGCATTAAGCAAAAGTCAAATAGAAAAAACTAACAAAATAGCAGAAGACTTTTTCAATTTAAATAATATTCAAATCAATAAAAAAAAAAACCAAGTTAATTATAATGAATACCAAAAAAAAAAAAAAAAGAAAGATCA
Organism: Cetraspora pellucida; assembly: GCA_910591915.1. Taxonomy (NCBI): domain Eukaryota; kingdom Fungi; phylum Glomeromycota; class Glomeromycetes; order Diversisporales; family Gigasporaceae; genus Cetraspora; species Cetraspora pellucida. Next base: position 1,319 of record CAJVQA010008261.1, on the reverse strand, counting down.
ATTTTTTTTGGCAAAGAATAGATTCAGAAAGAAAATAAAAATAAAATAATACAGTTTTTAGAAATTTGACTAAACTGTAAGCTAAAAAAATCAACAATAAAGTCAAGAAATAGTATGATCATATATACAAAGACTAAATACAAAAAACTAACAGTTAGCCAAATATCATACATCAACAACATATGTATTATATCCAAGTTGTATTACATGCTACAAATAACAAGATTATCAAAAAACATATTAAAGAACATATACCAATAATTGGGCTAACAAAAAGAAAAATAAAGATTATATGATCAGTAAAAAATAGCATAATGTATTACAGAAATCTTGTTAATCTTAACTCATTATAGGACCAATTAGTGCTCAAGCATATTACTAGTCTGCATTATCAACTTAATGCAACAAACTTAGAAGAATTAGTAACTAATATAAGAATAAAAGATAGTCTGCATCTAATAGAAGCATTTAAAAGTACTTAGTAAAATAATATTTCTAAAGCAAGTGCTAAGCTATAAAAAAACAATTTAGCATGTTTAATAATACTAAAAGCAAAAGATCTACAATTAGCTTTTAGTTTTAATTATAAAACTTCAATTATAATGACAAAAGTACAAGAGTGCATAAAATACTAAAAGCAAGATTTATTCTGATAGTAGCATACAGACTAAAAGAACTAGAAATTGTTTTTATACATTAGCTAGTAGACAAAGATGATGACAAAATGATTACATGCTAACAACTAAGCCTGATTAAAAAAGGCAATGCCAAAGGCAGATTAGCCAATTGGTTTAAAAACTTAAAAATAGAATTAATAGAAGAGCCAAGCTATAAAATAGTAAAGCAGAAATTTAAAGTAATAGCTTCAAACAAATGGAAAATAAGTACACAAGTAGGCAAGCTCTCAGATGATGCAAGATAAAAAGAATGGATTCTTATAAACAATAAGCCATATTATAAAGAAGATAAACTAGTAATCAAAAGAATAGTATTCAGAACATCCAAGATACTTCAAATCAAACACTAAAAGACAAGATTCCAAACAGAAAAACAAAAAACTATGCTAGAAAAATGCAAATGTTGTTTGCATAATGATCTTAGTTCTGTTAAAAGCTATAAAAAAAAGTATAAAAAATGTAAGATTTAAGGTTCTTTATTAAAATACATAAAAACACAAAGGACCAAGTTAATGATGGCCAAACCTAATGTATAAAACAGACTATCCCTTAGATTGTAACACAGGCAAATTTGTCTGCATAATTTTTTTAAAATTAATTTTTATAATAAAATTTTAACAATTAATTTTAGCAATATACTTT
>CAJVQA010008260.1:0-13099 GCA_910591915.1 Cetraspora pellucida | reverse complement strand
ATTTTAAATCATTATAATATCTTAATAAAAGTTTTTATTGTTATATATCGATATAATATAATATGATAAAAATGTGCCGGATTACAAGATCTCGGATTTTAAACAGCGATTACGTAACTGATTTTGGTGGTCATGCTAGGGAGGTTTATATCCCAACCTAATTATATCACTATTTTTTAGTAGAATAAATTTCCTATATCTCATTTTATATTAATTTTTAGTTATACCTTATTGCTGATAATAGCTACAGTTAAATAGTATATAAAATACCTAAGATGTGTCTTTGAAATTGTTATATGCTTTTGGTCAATAAATCATAAACTAATTTTATAGTTTTAAAATTAGAAATTTAATTGATCGATAATCACGTGATCAAATGGAATACACATCCCTTCTTCAGATATATTCCCAAAAATTATCTGGAAATGGGGGAGATATAACTCAGATACGACTGTATACGAATAATTCTTTGAATTTGAATAATAATTCTAGTAAAGAATAATGTATGTTTTCATTAAGTTTTTTTTTGATTGACTCAATTTATTTAACTGATTAATGCGCCATCAATCTGGCACACATTCGAAGAGCACTTTTTACTGTATAATAAATTTATAAACGTTTCGCTGATATCATTTTAACAAATTGGTAGCACGACGATGCAATTTTAGAATATAAAACCATTAATAGTACACGTGACTTTAATATTTATGTACGTTACTTCTAAAGCTAGATAATAAACTTAACAGGAGGAGCCGTCGATGTTACACGACTGATCCTTCTCCCGGTGTTCTACATATAAAAAAATTAGTTTACAATACAGATCATTCCGCTAGTACGTGATATGATTATGATCATACACTATTTTGTTTTAACAAAATGATGTGGGATCATAATAATAACATGTACTAGCGGAATGATCTGTATTGTAAACTAATTTTTTTATATGTAGAACACCGGGAGAAGGATCAGTCGTGTAACATCGACGGTTCCTTCTGTTACTTATGATATGGTTTTCTCTTGGTGGCACCCATATAATGAATGAACTGAAAGAATACGGCAAGTGTCGTAACCGTATAAACTTGTAAACGAATTCCATCATCAGCCATACTGTTAAAGCAACATATTTGACTTTCTTGGTTAATTGATACTTATGATAGCTTAAGTGGGATTTTAAACTGTTTTAATATGAAATTTTAATTTTTTTTGGTGACTTTTTTGTTAGTTCATTTTATAGGGTCAGGTTAAGATTTAGGGGAGTATATGTGAATTTTATTAGGTACGTATGATAGGTTTAAATGAGGATTTCAAATCTTAGCAAAAGCCGTCACATTAATTAAATATTTGTAAATCATGTTAATATAAACCCTTAAACAACTTTGCGAGCAAATTCGCCTGTAGTGTATTATGAATGTACTGTACGTGAATTATGACATAAATTCCAAGTTTCATTATGAGAATGATACAGTTTAAGAGATATATATAGATTTAAGAGAATAGCAAAAACTTACAATTTTATTTTCATTTAAAAAATAATTATTTTAATAAAATATGGTCGCTTTTGCAGAATTTATGCGAATAATTTCTTTCAATTTTTTCTTCTCATCATAACTAATTCCATTGCTACTAAAATTTAAGGAAGTCAAAGTAATATTTTCATGAAGTGCTTCTATTAATGCTTTTCCACCATTAAAATCAATTTTGTTATAAGAAAGATTTAATGAAGTTAGTGTAGTGTTCATATAAAGTGCCTTTGCAAATGCCTTTATCCCATTATAATCAATTTGATTATTGCTAAGGTTTAAACCATTTAAAGCGATGTTTATGCAAAGAGTTTCTCCTAACGCCTCCGCACCTTTAGATCCAAGTTGATTATAATCAAGATCTAAAAAAGTTAGAGTAGTGTTTATACGAAGAGCCTTTGCTAATGCTTCTCCTCCTTCAAAATCTATTTGACTATAAGAAAGACTTAAAGAAGCAAGAGTGGTGTTTACATAAAGAGCTCCTGCTAATTCTTCTGCTCCTTCAGAACCAATTTGATTTTTGTCAAGATATAAAGTAGTTAAAGTATTATTTTTATAAAGAGCATCTGATATTTCTTTTGCTCCCTCGAAACAAACTTCATTACCGCGAATATCTAAAATAGTCAATGTAGTATTTATGCAAAGGGCCTTTGCTAATACTTCTACTCCTTCAAAACCAAAATGATTAAAAGAAAGGTTTAAAGAAGTCAGTGTAGTATTTTTAGAAAGGGCCTTTGATAATTCCTTTATCCCCTCAAAATCAATATTATTTGAGCCGAGATTTAAAAAAGTCAGAGTATTGTTTACACAAAGAGCTTTTGCTAATACTTTTGCCCCTTCAGAGTTAATATTGTTGTTGCAAATATTTAAATTTGATAAGGAAATATTTTTACAAAGTGCCACTGCTAATGCTTTAGCACCTTCAGAATAAAGCTGATTATGAGAAATATCCAAGGATGTTAAAGTTGTGTTTATACGGAGAGCATCTCCTAATACTTTTCCTCCTTCAAGACCAATCATAGTGTTGTGAAGGTTTAAAGTGGTTAGAGTAATATTTTTACAAAGTACCTCGGCTAATACTTCTGCACCTTTTGAATCAATACGATTACCATGAAGGTTTAAAGAGGTCAGAGTAGTGTTTATACTAAGTATTTCTGCTAATGCTTTCCCTTCTTCAGAACTCAGCTTGCCATAGGGTAGACCCAAATGAGTCAGAGTAGCGTTTTTGCAGAGAGCTCCTGTTATTGCTTTCCTACCCTCCCAACTAAGTAAATTATAACCAAGATTCAAAGATTTCAGAGTGGCATTTTTACAAAGAACTTCTACTAATATTTCTGTTGCATCTGAACCAAAGTTATAAGCATGAAAATATAATGTAGTAATAGTATTGTTTTTATACAGACATTCAAACATTATTTTATTATAAATAGTTCCTTCAAAGAATAAGGATTTAAGTTTTTTACTTGTTCTTAGAAACATTGCGGTCAAAGAAAATTTAATAGTATCCAGTAATTCGTTATATTCAAAAGTTTCACACATATAGTTTTCATCATTAAGCCAATATCTAACTGCATCGTCAAAATAAAAGCCAACAGATGTAGTATAACTTGCATACTCAAACAATGGTTGTGAAAAATTTGGAAAATTAATTTTAAATGGGATTAGTAAAGCTTGTTCTTCAGCATTTAATGCTAAAAGATATATTCTCATAAGCCTACTGTCTCTAAAGTAACTCGTTGGTTCACTCCATAATATTGGTATAATATTTCTACACCAGTGTCGGTTTACAAGAAGGCATGCAAATAAGCTTCTGTAGTCAGTCTTAAGGTTATCAAATATTTCATAGAGGCATTCGTTCGGTAATATTACCATTTTTAAAAGGATTAAAAGGTTTAATCTAACGATCAAATAGATTTTTGACTTCTTTATATAGCAAATGATCTGTGGTACGTATGACAGGCGTACCCTATAAATCCTGTATGTATTATGTATACATAATATATATTACAATTAAATCATGTAATTTCATTGAATTTTAATGTAACCCTGATTAGAACTTCATTGTTCGGAAATATCTATTTAAGAAGCAATTCTCGAAAATTATCCGAATTATACAACATACATTGTGATTATTTGTTAGATAATTTAGGCCGGAGATGATATTTTATTGAATTGAAGTTAGTATAGTACATTATAAAAAACGAGTAGTTGACCAAGTTGGTCAGAATATCAGAATGGCGGACAAAAGCAATCGTAATTGCTTGACAAAGCAAGACAGCTGTCAGCGATGAAATGATGTGATCACGGGCCCTCGTGCCTGTGAGGGTTGGGTGTGGTGATGTGCCATTTTTATGATATTGATTTTTTTCGCGTACAGTACATACAGTAGATATAGTAAGCATAGTGCGTATCTAGTGATTTGATTGGCTGGTAGAAAGGATCGGCAAAAATTTTCTCGTACAGTACTTGGCACATCTCTAGTTGGGTGGTAGCGAGACCTTCTTTCCAGCGCCGGGGGTCTCGGGCTTGTTGTCTCTGCTACTTATACTCACCTGATACCTAATCCATTACGCCAGGCACATGCTGTTTGCATTGTTGACCATATCCGTCTTCAACCTTCCCACGCCTGGATTCCTGTTTTGTCGTTACCTTGTGATCTTCACGCGCAATTTGGACCTATGTACGCACGTACCTGTGATAGCATTCCTGGCGATGCCATTGTGTAGCGAGTGATTGTGTGACTGCTCCCTTTTTGTTTACGTGTTGTCCCATCGCTTCATGATCTTCCCCAGTAGTAAAACATACGTTTTTTGGTACTCCTACACCTACTTTTTTGATGATCTAAACATACCCTAAAACTAACCAATAAGATCGCACGTTATTATAGCAAAATTTAAAATTTTTTTCGATCATGCAATAATCGATAAAATTGGTTAAGCTCGTTTATGTTAGAGTTAGGATATAAACTAAGGTTGGATATTAAGAAGATAGTAAAATTACTCGCGGAATTTTTTTTATTTAATGCATAAAGAATTGTTTCTTAAGCGAATTTTTGAGAAAAGACATTTTTTTCTAAACAGACGTTTGTTTTGAAAGTTTTTGATCGTGTGACGTTACACCAAAACAAGATTCTTTATTGGCTAATTTTTTGAGACCATTAGGTGTTCGGAAATGTCCCTTAATTTCTTGTGTAACATATTTTACTATAAGATCTGCATGCGACATTTTACACATTTTATAAGAAAAAAAGACAAAATGCAAATTTCGTCTCTATAGTAACTCTACAACATTACAATTTATCGTATATTTGTGTTATAATGGTTATGACTAATCGAGTCTTTCTTTCCCTAATAATAAGCTTAAAATCCTTAACGGTTTAAAAACTGAAAAAGATCTTTCTCTTAAAAATGGATGACGGTAGGCTACAGTATCACGAAATCCAATATACAGTATATATTTATTGTCAAAAGGCAGTGCACACTTGTGAATATTTGCAGAAATGAGGCACGCTAGTGAAATATTTGCACTTAGCACTGTTATAGAAATGGAATTAGAGTTGAAAAGCATAGGACAAAAATCAGTGAAATACACAACGCTGTTTATTGTTATGACGAAAAAACTGGAATTGAAAAGAATGATCATAAAGCATTAATTTATTTATTATCAATAAAATTAGTTAATGTAGGTTTTATGTATTAATGTTAAATAAGACGCTAGCACTAGGAATGATTCCAGTTTACTGGGTTTGAGGATTTTTTTTCTGTGCTTTTTTTTTTAAAAAAAAGTAAGTCAAATAATTTTTCCTTAACTTCGCCTAGCATCTAACTAATAATTTAATTATTTTTTAGATACAAGTATCATATTATCTGCAGATTATATGTAAGAACAATTTAGGTTATTGTGTTTAAAATCCTTTATTTAATTCTAACGGTCTCATAAGGTATGAAAAGTAGTTAATTTTGAAAATGAAGCTTACTTTACTTATAACTTTATTTACTACTAATCATAATTTTCATTTACATTTCATAGTATTTGGAGTTCAATGAATAATTGTATTTTAGAATTTCTTTTCTTGCAGATTTAAATACTATTCAAATGATTTTTTTATCCTTAGCATTATATTAGTTCACATCTTGTAGTTTTATGTACTAGTTACAGTTTTGTTTATTTTTTTGTGATGGTTCTGCCAATATATTATGGTACATTCCTTAGTCCAACCTGATTCTATGTCTTGAAGTTCATAAAGAACATCATATAGTAATTGATTATCATTAGAAAAAGTAGTATGAGCAAGCAATCGAGTAAGAATTTCTTTCATATTTTTACTTATTGCTCTATATATGTGTTTAGTGAAAGGTGAGTTCATTTCATCATTAATAATTTTATTACTACTATCATCATTAGTAACATTAATTTTTTTTCTTTTCTTTTTATTATTATCATCATTATTTAACAAACTTAATAACTTATATACATTTACATTACAACTTCTTTGTCTCTTAACAATTTTTTTTTCTGTTTTGAAAATTTCTTGATTATAGATTGAATTTTGTCTTTTTATACCTTCTGCATAGCATGTTGCAATGAAAAAAAATTCTACTTAATTTATTTCTTTTGAATATTTAAAATGTTTATGAGTTGTTGGATTAGATAGTTGAAATGAGATGGTTAGGTCATCACCAAGCTTCTATACTGTTCCATATATAATTGTGCCTTATAATTATTATTAACAGAAAATTATCTCCTATGTAGTCTGATAAAAGTATTTGTATTTTGTCTATTTCAGATTGAATGAATAATATATGTAGCTTGAGTTGTTCTTTATCTATAATATTTGATTTAATATTTTGTTTAACAAATTTTATTCTCAAAACTTCTAATGCTTTATTAAAAGCATAATAATAACCAGGATGCATAAGGTCTATTGAACATACTTGATGAAGTAATTGTTATAACTGAGAATTTTTATAAACTTGAACTAAAATATGAGTTCTTGCTTATTCATAATTACTTTTACTACCAACTAAAAAAAAAGAAGTAAATGTTAAAAGTAAATAAAATTGCAAATCATAATTAGTCCTTTTTATTTCTATTTAATGATTAATTACATAACCCATTCAATGAAAATATAAAAACTAAACTTTCATAATACTATTATTTTTTATTCAATATCATTTATAGTTTTATTTTGATTTTGATTTTTTAAATATTTTATTAAAGCAATTCTTATTGCCATCCAAATTAGTTTTAAAACATGAAATATAACATCATAATCAACAATCTTTTCTAATTTATCTAAATATTTAACATTAAGTTTGCTACTAAACTGAAAATTCTATGGATCAAAAAAATTTTAATTAAAATAATACATATAGTTTTTGACATATATCATTGATCTAAAATTAATTATATTGGTTTGATTTTTTAAATCATAATATAAAATTAGGTAAAAAAGATTGTTTCATTAGATACAACATCCAAATACTCATCTTTTGATGACTAAAGATCTTTAAAATATTGTTTACATAAATTATAAATATTTAAATCACAATTTTGTTTTTTATCTGGTATAAGAATAATGAAATTTGGTGCATTAATTTGATATTACAAAGAAACATCTTTTATGAGTTCATGATAAATATTACTAATATTTGAATTGTTTTAATATAATTTTATAAGTTAATTAATAACATTTTCATATTTATGATATTGATTTTTTATAAAATCCAATTTACTAAATAAAATATTACTATTGTAAATGTAAATACTGTTATCATTATTGTTACTAATACTAAGAATATTGTTATTGTTATTCAAAGCAACAAAAATAAAAGATTTAATTTGTATGAATAAGATAAATTGAAAAACTATTTTTAATATAACATGAGAAATATTACATAAATCATCAAATATATTTTTAAATTTAAATAAACTTTTCTTAAAATTAATATTATCAATAATACATATTGTCCAAATATTCAACCTTTTTAAAAGTAAAGATTTGAATTTGTTTATACCATTCTATATTTTTTTAGTCTCTGTTTATATCTTTGTATATTTGTAATATATAAAATGTTATAAAGTGAAGTTGATAATTTGGATTTTTTACTAAGGAACTCATACCATGTATAAGCCAAATATCTGTTGCTAGAAAAGCAATAGTAAGAATTACTAAAATGAAAAATATAAATATTTTTTTTATCTAAACTTTATTGAAGATTTTTATTTCTAATTTTTTTTAGTTTTCTTTTTGACAACTACATCATATTTTTTTTTGTAATATAGTAATTAATTTATTAAAAAAACTAGAAAGACAGTTTAAAAAAGCTGATTAATACTTATTCAATGAATCTGGCTTTTCAAGAATCTCCTTATTTTTATGAACTTTGTCACAAGATTTCTATACTACTGTTCCTAAATTTCTTCAAATTTTTTTGATATTTCATATATAAAATTATAATTACTTGTTATAATTTTTATAAGATTTATTTACCTAAGTTAAAAAAACTGCTTTAACAAATAAAAGACTAGGCAGATTTTGTTCATGCTTTTTAGTTTTATTAAAAAAGACAATATCTAACTAAGGTATGTTAACAATTTATTTTTTTAATAAGAATTATTTGTTTTTGCTATATTTAAAATCCACAGTTCTATAAGTTCAAGTGCTTGTATCATGTTATCTTTATGTTTATTATTGCATTTAAAGGGCTTCTTCCCAATACCTTGTTATTGAAAAAATGTCTGTTCTGTAAGTCAAAACACTGGATACAAATATTTTTAGTTTGATATTTATTATCATTATTTTAATTACATTTTTCATTGTTTTTAGCAATAAATACTTAGTATGTTTTAAGACCCATGTAAGGCACTTGTATTTTATGCCTTATTATATTTGTAACATGTTGGTCACAACTAGTTTCATGCCAAAAAAATACTTATCTTTGTTATAAAATAAGTATTGATGACAATATATCCAACTTTTATCAATATAATATAAATTTTTGCAATTTAGATCATAAAGAACATTTTAATCAAAACTATAATGTAATTTACAAAACCTACAGCATATATCTTTTTATTATTATTTTTTATAAACTCTAATACTTCATTATCAATTTTTCAAGAACCAACGAGCTATACTAAAGATTATTGAGGTTTTTGTTTATAATTAGAACACCATTGTATTTGGCCATCTACTATATGCAAAAGAACACATAGTATTAATATCTAGGTTTTTTCATAATTATTAAGTGGTAGTTTGAACTTTTTGTTAATTCTGTTGTTACTGATACTATTTCAAAAGATTTATAATCTAGATCTTACTACTTAGTATCATTATCATAATTATTTTCTTTTTTATTTACTAATAATTTTGTCTTTTCAAAAGCTAATTCATCTAATGTAAATAAGTTTATTTCATTAATTTTATTGTTATTATTTATAATATTAAAATTTTCTTTAGCTATAATAGAACTTATACTATTATCATCAAGAATATTATAATCAATATCAAAGTCATGTATGTTAATTTTCTCTTCATTTTTCCAAAATTGCTAAACAGCAAAATATAATTATCTGATTGCTTATTGTTATCTAGAATTGATTAATAGAATAATAAAAATATTGCTATCTAATGCATTGTTTTTACTCTTTTAGATGAGGTCTTTGCTAAGTTATTTTGTTAGTTAAGATTTATATTACTATTGATTTACTTATTTTTTTATGATATAAATACTGTTGATACAACAAAATTAGTAACTTAATAGTTATTGTTATCATTATGCATTATTGTTATAGTCATTTTACTTAAGTAAAAGATCTTTTTTAGTTTTTAATTTGTTAAGGATTTTAAGCTTATTATTAAAGAAAGAAAGGCTCAATGAGTTATAAATATTATAACACAAGCATGTGATAAATTGTAGTATTATAAAGCTATTATAGTACCAAAAATTGAATTTTGTCCTTTTTCTTATAAAAATATATAAATGCTGCATGCAGATTTAAAATAGAATATGTTACAAAAAAAATTTAGAAACATTTCTACTGATCAATATTAATTTTTAATAGTATAATAGAAATTTGTTTTTATTGATTGTTTATTTTCTATTATAAAGTACTATTATACAAATTTTTTATATTGTTTTGAAATAGAAAATTTAATTAAAATTGAACAAGTTAAGATTTTCTATAATTAAGATCATCTAAAATTTTACTTGATTGTTTTTTAGAAGTATAGCTTTTGTATACTGTTTGATATACCAACTTTTACTAAAAGTTATTCTGATAATACAAGTATATTATACAAAGATATTATATTAAATTTTTTGGTTAAACTAGTTTTTTTGATTATAAGTTTTGAGTAAACTATATAACTAATCAGCCAATCAGTTTTAAAAAAAACCATAAATGGCATTGTAATTAAATTTTATTTTTGTAAATTGTCAATCATTTTTTAGCGAATCAAAACTAATTTTTATTATATTGTTTGTTTTATGAATATGTATCAGCTTTGTAATAAAGCAAAATTTCTTGAAAGTTTAGTTATATTAGAGTTAAAATCAGAGTTGAAAATCAAAGAAGTTGTTTTTATAATAAAATTTTCTAAGAAAAACTTTTCATTAGAGCATTAAAAATGAAAGGTAATTTTTTATGCTAGTAACAATATTGAATAGTATTTAACTTGTTTTACAATTAGGTACATTGTGTAATCTATAAATTAGCTTAGCTAAAAAGAGTGTGTTAGATTTGGTCAATAGAAAATTTATAATTATAAGTATTATTATAACATAGCAAAAGCAGAAAAATATTATAAAACAAATATTATTAATTACAAACTATCTATTTTCTTTTATCTAAAGTAAAATGCTTTTATTATATATTTTTATTTATGAATTTTTATAATTTATACTAAGTTATTAATATTCAGAATATTATAAATAAATAAATTAATTAAAAAATAGAGATTAAATAAGTTAAGTAAAAATGTTTAGCATCTTGAAAACCTAATATAAGCTAAAAATTAAATTATTATATCTAACTTCTATTTTAGTTTTAAACTGCTTTCTAACTATGAATTTTGATAAAAAAACAAAACCAATTATAAAATAGAAAAAGGTTATCATAACTCTTTATATCAACTATATTTTTTATTTATATAAAATAAATTATATATCTTATCTGTAATATATTACTTATACTTATTATTCTACTTATGCTATTATAATGTATATATTAATTATATTAATTATAGCTTTTATTTTACTAATTAACCTTATAATACTAATATTTCTTATAGTACAAATACAATAAATATTATTATACTACTAGTAATTCTATTTTAAATAGATAATTAATGTAGTAGTTAATTTGGTACTATATTATATAAATTACTTTCTTTTAAGATTATAGTCTTGCAGCTCATATTTTTTTCTTACTCAAATTCTGATTTCATAGAACAAAGTTCAATAACAGAAAAATTATCAAAATTTTATAATTACTATTAAATAGTCAAATAAGTTTTTTATTAAAATTGAAGATATGAGTATTTAGTTTATATATTAGTTAATATTAAAAGGTTTTATTTTTATCAATTTTAGTTGCTTAATTTAATATAATATTTTTTTTACTATATTTTAAATACTTTTTAACTTTTTTTTATATTAATAAAATCCAAAACTATGCTTTTTATTATCAAATAGTAGTAATTTTTAGATTTTAAATAAATATAGCATTTTTATTATTATAAATTATTTTGAATTAGTCTTTTAAATATATCAACTTTTTTATCTCAATTATTAAAGATTTTGTTTAAGTTTTTAATACTAAATAATAATAACTTTATGTATTAGAATTTTTTTGATATTAAGGTAAAGCCTTGCTTTTATCTTTATTTATAGTTATTAAGTAATAACTATATTAAGTTACTGAATACAAAAAAAAGTTCTATATATGCTATAGCTAAGACCAATACTTACAGTTAGAGCTAATTATTTAACTGTTAACTATAAAACTATAACTTTAAGTAATAAAAATACTACATACAAGAATAAGAGCTCAATTATATTTATATGTAGCTTAAACCTACTAAAGTAGTTAAGGCTTATCTAGATTAGTTAAAATTTTCTAAATAATGTTTATTATTTCAGTATATACTAGTAAGCTATTTATAGATTTTACTATTATTTATACTATTAAAAGTTAATTACATTATTATAAAGAAAAGAAAACAAAGATAAGATAAATTAAATAAGAAATATGTATAATTAAAAAGATAAGACATAGTGTTAATTGTATAGACAAATAGATAAAGTAAGTTATCAGAATTATAAGAATATAGTTAAAGCAAATAGTATAAATTGAATAAGTAAATAAATAAGAAAAAGTGAACAAAAATGTATGATATAACTAAAAAAAGAATATCATTAAGTTTGTCAATAATTTTAGATATATTGAAGATGTAAATAATGTTAGTTTCTGATATTGTAAATATAACAATATTAGTTTTTTAATAATGTATTGGTTTGCTTAACTGATTATAACTTGTTAAAGTTTTTTTAGTTAGGTAATAATTAGTTTAAAGATTTAGATAATATTATAGTAAACAATAATTCTGACTAGAATTTGTAAATTACTTGTTTGAAAGAAGATTTTATTTAGTACTTATTTAAAATTAAGATTAATAATTTTGTTATTTGTTGTTGTAGATTTAAAGTAAACTTTAAAATAGTAAAAAAAAATAAAATATATGTTTTGGATTAATAGATATATTGTTTAGTTGAATAAGTTTTGTTCAAATTGATCAACTAGTTTATAAAGATTTTTAAAAGGTAAAAGTATATAAAATGTTACTAAATTGAATATAGAATGATTTAAATATGAATATATATATTATTGAATAGGTATAATATTAAATAATTGTTTAAAATAGTAAGAAGTTAGATTTTAGATATTATGAATTGTTTTTAAATTAAGAATTTTACACTTTTTTAGATTGGTGCTAATGTATATATGATGTGTTTCTGTTTTAGTAATATAGTTTGTTTAGTCTTAAATGGATCAAATAGTTAGTAGTTTAGTTTTTTAAAGAATTAGCTTCTTGTATTCATTATTAGTTGCTATTGTTATTTGGTATTTGATATAGTTCTAAACTTTTTGTTTATTAATATTACTAAATTATTTTTTATAGTATATAAAAAATTTTTGAAACCAGAAATCAAATTGTGGTTTGATTAAGCAAAATGATAAAATATGATAGTTTGTATAAATTCTTGAAGAATAATATTTATAGTAATATTAATATAAAATTTGGAGTATTATAAATTTGTAAAATAGGAGTACTGTTTTTTAAAATATTTAAAATATGATTTATATATATAAAAGTTTTTAAGTAAATAATTTTAAATTGCAAGTTATGAAAGAATTTTTGATAATTAATAGTTTGGTATTTGTTGTATACAAATAGATAAAGTCTAACAAAATTTATAAAATTTGAAATTATTATTATTTTTTTTTTAAATATTAGCAGTGAGGCCATGCCTTTAACTTTATTGAAATTCAATTGAAGTTTTTACAAAGAAAAG
>CAJVQA010008259.1:0-13099 GCA_910591915.1 Cetraspora pellucida | reverse complement strand
AGTTACTGGATATTCTTTAAACCAGTTAAGATCATTGCTAGTATCTCTTTGGTTTTCTTTTTTCTTTTGTTTTTGTTATTTGTTATTTTTTCTTTTTTTAGAAAAGAAGGAAGTGAAGAGTTAAATTTTGTTAACAGATTTCATTTGTCGAAATTTAATAAGAGCAAGGATAATTTGTTGTTTAAGAGTAAAAGGAGAAATAATTTGTTTTTGAAAAGTAGAAGAAGGAGTTTGATTGTTTAGACTAATTAGTTTCAATTTGATTATAGCTGTAGTGATTTGTTGTTTGAATATTAATAGTGAAGTTTGTATAAGAGATTTAAGTTTAATATATAATAAGCCAGGAACACAAAGCTTATGTAATAGATTATTTTTAAAAATAGTGCAAATAGTATAGTCTGGAGCATGATTGCTTTGTTCAGTTGCAACACAAAGGATGTTTTTAATTTCACAAATAAAGCATGTATAATAGTGTTGAGAGTGTGTAATGATTACAGTTGATGTAGGATCTATTTGGAAGCCAGGAAATAAGATGCGAGGTTTGGTTGAAGAAATATTAGGTTGTTGTTTAGAGTTAGGTGAAGTAGGCAATTCGTTAGTAATTTTTGTAAATCATTTAGTAGATATAGTAGATGTAGTTTGAGTTGTAGATCGACCAAGAAATGTGGAATGAGAAATTTTATAGAATCTAGAAATAAAACTAGTATAATATGTTCCACGAAGACATGTAGCAATAGTAGGTTGTAAAGAAACTTTAAAGTAATGATTTTTTTTAGAAGTATCATAATTAATTGGATCAACATCTGCAGGAAGTACTTGTAAGGATTGAGGTTTTTCCTCGATCATTTCTATACCATGATGATCTTTGTATTTGCCATGATAATAGTTGATATCATAAGAATCTGGGTTTTCATTAATAAGAGTTAGCATTTTGACTTAAAAAATGAAAATAAAGTAGATTATAAAAATCTTGGATATGAGGCGGTCTGAAAGATATAGGGATGTAACAAATAAGAGGTATGACAAATAACAGGGTGTGACATATAAGATAATGTGACAAATACAGGGTGTGCCAAATAAGTATTACACAGAGTATGTAACATTGCAGATCTGTAAGTCAAGATTGTCGTTGAACAAAAAGTTGTATAAAATTAAAAAAATACAAATTTGTAAACAATACAGATTAGCTTAGATGATGTAATATTAATTTATAATCCTATTTGGGTGGGTTTGGATAGGGCAAACCAGAGGCAGCCTTCAAAAAATAGAAAAAAAAATTTATAAAAATAAAATACAAAGTTTTGCAAGAGAGTTTAAAGGAATTTTTTAATAAATCTGTTAGTTTTAGGACATTTTCAATGATTTATATATCAAAATAAAGCTGATGATGAGCTTTTTTAGTTTGTCCTAAGTCACCAGAGCAGTTAACCTAGTAAAATATTGAGATAACTTGAATAGAAGCATTTTTTAGTTTGTTAAATATATCTCTGTTGAAAAGGAACTTAGAGATATAAAATTTGGTCGCCTAAGTATAAAATTATGTTAAAAACAACTTTATTTAGACATCCAAAAGCAGTTTACTTAATAAAATATTGAGTAAGAGTCAAATGTTTGTAGCAGAAATTTGGTACAAGTGATCATCAGAAAGAGTTAATAATTTGCATCCAAATTTTAATTTTTTTTAACAACTTATATTTAAATATATTCTAAAAACTAAATAAAATAGTTCTTTATTTAAATTTATATATATTCTTAAAATTTTATATCAATAACTTAAATATTAAATAAATTAATTAACTCTCTATTAAAATATATTCAAACTGCTTGTACTCAAATTTGGTCTAGAAAACTTGTCTTGCTTATTAAGACAAAGTTGTTTAGCTTATCTTAGACTTCATTTTGATATAAGTTTTATTTAAAACAGTCAAAAATTAATTATTTTATAAGCAAAAACCTTCAAATGGTTATTTTCTCTAAAACTTTTTAAAAAATTATTTCTTTAGTTCTACCTTTTTCAAATCTGAACTTCAAATACATTTTAAAACATCATATTTTACTAGTTCAATTCTTTAACAATCATTCAATAATTATTTTCTTTTAAAATATTAATTAATTAACACAAAAACAAATAACTACAAATTTGTACTCATTCTAAAATCATACTTTATTCTATTTTTAGTAAAAGTTATACAAACCTTATACTGTACTACAAGCCACAACAGCCTTAGACACACCAGCTACAAAAAAGTATTACAGGGAGTGTAACATTACATGATCTAAAAATTACTTTTTTTTGAAGCTGTTATCGATAACAAACTAAAATGTCTATCTTAACTACTATCAAATCTGATTCTCATGATCTAAACTATTATTATAACAAATACTTAGATCGATTTGATATCAGTACCAAAGAATCTGATTCACTTACTTTATACATCTTATCTAAAGATGTTAATCTATTAAAATGTGAAGTTAATAAACAACAACATTACTTTAAAATACCAATACAACTAATCTTATTAACATGTTTTTGTAGCAAATTTCATACTAATTTTACCTCTAAGCATTACAAAATTACTCATACTACATCTTTTCATCAAACCTTAAACTTAACTGCAATAGATATTTTTCTAACTACAGTTATTTCTAAAAATCACTTTAACAATATTGTTAACAAACTACTCAAATCTCCTATTACTAAACAATAACAAAATCTCTAATCAATCTCACAAATTTCATCATTTTTATTTTATACAGACAAATTACCAGTAGCTATTGTTCTACATTTTTAATACTATCACTTATGCATCTTATACTAAAGAAAAGATATTCTATATGTTCTTATTCAAGAATCATGACATGCACCTGATTACTTTAAAACTATTATCTTTAAAGGATTTTTATTTCACTGAGATTGTGTTTACAATTTTCAATATACTAAACTCAAAGTCCTTCTTCAAAAAAGAAATTTACAAAAAGCAATGCTTTATTTTCCATTTCTATTATTTCTTTAAATTTACTAAAGAAGAAAAAATTAAACTCCTTCAAAAACTTGTTCTTAGAGACAAAGAAATTAAACAAATTTCTAAAGACTTACAAAAACAATAATCTAAAAATATAACAAACCTAACTCATGACACTTCTAAAGACTTGAACTAGTTTCTTAACTATTCAATTACAGAAAACATGAAACAAAATACAAAACTAAATACAACACTTACTTAATAACTTTTTAACTTTTTTAAAACTCACTTTTGAAAATTCACTCTAGAATAACCAATTCTATCTATATTAAACAACTCTTAACCAACTTCAAATCAAAAACCTCTCAAAAACAAGACTTTAATTACTTGCTTAAATCAATAACAGCAGAAAAACTAGAATTTCTTACTGATTTTCTTTGACAATCCAACCTATCACTCTCTTTTTAACTTAATATTCTACAATATGTATATATCTTAATACTAAAAAATCTACTTACTAAATTTACTAAACTTCTTTTTACTAAACTTAATTACTTACACATCTTCTGCTCTTACTACTCAATTCTATCTTATTTAATTGCAAATCACTGCAAAATAGCAATTAACTTTGCTCAATTATACTTATTTTTTTATAACAAATACTAAACAATTTATTACCAAAAATTCATTAAAAAATTAGAGCTTTATCCTCTTAGACTTTTGATAAAATACAACTTTGAATATGATACACCTAAACCTTTATTTAGTATCTACAACAACAATCAATTTACAATTACTATAACCCTTAACATTTCTAAATCTAAGTTTTCCAATACTTTTCGAATTCCTTCACTTAAACCATATATTAATAACTTCAATATATAGTATACAAACTTCTTTAAAGTCTATTAAAACCAATTTACAAATATAAATAAAGACAAAGTTAGAAACTATATTAAATATCAAATTGCAACTATACTTGCTAAAGAATGCAAAAAATTTTTTTCTTTAGATTTTCAAATTACAGAACCTATTTCTCTCCAAAACTGCTCTTTTTTAACTACAAAAGCTGCACTATTTCATGTTCATACATGTAAAGATAAAGACTCAAACTTTTACTCAAAGACATAGAACACAATTTTAAAAACATATCTACTTACTTCTTTGATAAATCTTTTGAAACTTTTCTAGCATCTTCAAAAGAGAACACTATTTCTAAAACAACACTATTTACTTCTGATTATTTGATTTTTTTATCTGATCAACAATACACTGCAACTTTTACAAAAACTATTTTATTATATACTCTAAATAAACTTATACTTAAAGCAGATATAAAATTTGCTAAAAAAAACATTATAGAAACTAATTCAAAATATACAGCTTACTATTTTTATTTTTATCTAAAAGCTTATTTAAATACTGCAACTACAAATAACAGTATTGCAAACCTTGAACTAAACAAAACTTTAGAAAAATTCATTACACCTACTATTAGCCTATATATCTTAACATAAATAATTCTCTATTACTATATCCAAAGCCAACTAAAATTCTCTATTACTCAAATTCAATTTGACTATAATCAAAAATATCTCCTTGAAGCAGAAAAATTTATCATCAAACATTATGATATTAAAATTTTTTTAATATAAAATAACATTCTTTTTCTATCCTTAACTACAATATATAGTTTACTTTTTCAATAAATCCTTCTATATATAATATAAATACAGTTGCTACTTTCAAAATAATGATATCCTTCACATAAAGTATGCTATTTTTGAAAGAGAATAATATAAGTAAGCAGGCAGAAAAGCCTATTTACATGAAGAACCAGATTAATAACAGTTAGACCCAATATACAGGGCAGACTATAATATTCTTTGCAACTGTAAAAACCAAGTATATAGCAAGCACATCTATAGAAAGAATTTCTAAATTCTCAAATACCAATATATTATACCCTTCTAAGAACTCTATTGAAAATAAAATATTATCTACTACATTTACACATTCTTGTATATCTATTATGTTTATTAGTACTTCATTCTCTATTCAACAACCTACAAATCTAAATACTACTAATAACAACTACAAATTATTATCAGATAATAACTCTCTTAATTTACTAACAACAAACACTATTAAAAAAAAACTCTAACTTATACTTCTAATTTATTTGAAATATATAATCCTTCAACAAATTCCTATCTTTATATAATCTTCAACTCTTATTATCTTTGCAACTAATAGAATTCTTTCTAAAATTCATTTAATAAGAATATCTAACATATTATTCAGAACAATACATTAAATGATCTATTAAATCAATTAACAATATTTATATAGAAGCATATATTCATATCCTACAAGAAACTATATTATTACTAAACTACTCATACATTTCTTTTAAAGAACTCTTAAACTTTTAAAATATCTTACTTAAAACAAATTACTCAGTAACAATATTTACAATACCCTCTTCTTTAAAATATCAAAAATTTCTGCTAAACAACATCTTTTCTTTTACTAAACTACCCACTTAACTAACACAAAAAGATGACACCACTTTAATTTTAGAAAACCCAAACTCTAATATAAATTTTAACTTTTATATATCTAATACTAATATATCTTTCTTACAGAATACAAATACTACTACAAATAATATCCTTAACCTCAACATTATCAACATTAATCATATCTCAATTCTAATTAAAATAGGATCTATAAACATCAATAGTTTGATTCAACCTTCAAAAAAACTTTCCTTAATAGATTTTTTAAACAACAACTCTTTTGATATACTAGGTATAACTGAAATATATTTATTAAGTAAAACTAAAAAATTTTTTAATGCCTAAACTAAAAATTATACAAGTGTTTGAAGCTCTTATTCAAACACATACCAAGCAGAAGTTAGTATTTTTATTTACAAAAACATCTTCAAATACATTGCTTATACTTACAACTATAAAGGACATGTTGTTGGACTTGATCTACATCTCAAAAATCTTTCATTAAGATTACTTCAAATTTATATTTCTATAGCTAAAAAGAAACAACTTTACAAAAACATTCAAGAATATATTATTTCTCTTCTACAAAATCCAAATTACAAAATAATAATCATAGGAGATTTTAACAATGTTTCAAACCCTCACATTGATTGACTACCTTTTAAAAAAATCTCAATTTCTAAACTACAATTAACTAAATTTCTAATTAGTTACCAATACAAAGACCTTTATTGATTCTTCTTTCCTGATACCAAAAATTACACATTTCAATAATCAAATATACAAAGTAGAATTGACCAAATTTGGTTTAATCTATCTTTAACAAATATCAATTATATAGATATAATTACTATATACTAACTAAATTCAGATCATTATTTAATTACAATTGAAATATTTGCTATTTTTAACAAACCAAAACCAACTAAACAACAAAAAAGAAGATGTTTTCTTTAAAAAAATATTACTAAAAAAATATTGAAAAATTATACAAACCAAACTACTTGTAATATATTACCAATTGCCTCTCAGATTACTTTTATAACTAATTAAAACTAACTTAATCTTGTATAGAACAAAATTAACAAAGTTTTAACCAAAGTTGCAACAAAACATATTCCCTTTAAAAATATTAAAACTATATCTGAAATTAATAATAACTCTTCTCCTAAACTACCACTTTTATTCTATCAATATAAACAAATTCAATATCTAAAAAACCACTTTAACTCTTCAAACTATTACTCTTTACTTCAAAAATACTAAACAGACTATTCTAATAATTTCTTGCAAACAATACACCCTTTTTTGATCAAATTAAAAATGAATTTATCTAAATTAAAACTGCTCTTAATTATTATTAATAACAAATAATTTATAAGAACATTAAACAAAACCTAAAAGAACATAACCAACTTTATACAAACTCTCCTAAACTCTTCTACAAAAAAATCCTTGAAAAACAACATAGCTTATATATAGATTAGTTATTACTAAATAATATACTTCTTCCTAAATATAATAAAATCTGCTCTGCAATTCAACAACACTTTACCAAATACTCTAATAAAAAACTTTTATTTTTAATTCCCTTATTTTCTGAATTTTATAAACTATATCAATCATACTCTGAACTCAAAACTCATTATCAAAACCTTTTTTCAAGAAATAACAGACCAAGAATAGAATAATACTATTACTAATTTACTAAACCAAAAAGTTGCAGATCTTTCTGAGATTTGCTATAAACACATCAAATATGCTAGCTCTCAATTCCAAAAACTTTTTTAACAATTCATAAACAAATGCCTTCAACTACAAAAAATATCTATTGCCTAAAAATCTTCAAATCTTTTTTTAATTTCAAAAAAATCTAATTATGATTTTATTCTTAATTAAATTCATTCAATATCTATTATTGAACCTTTTAAAAAAATCCTTACAAAAATCTTTACTTAATGTTTAGACAAAATCATTGTATCCAATAACCTACTTTCAGATCTTAATTTTGCAGCAACCAAAAACTCATCTATTTATATTCCTATTCAAATTCTTTATAACACAATTGAATACTACAAACTTTATAATAAAGAAGTCTGGATTCTTTTTCAAAACATGTTAAAAGCATTTAACAAAATTAATATTCTTCAATTTTAGGACACTTATAAAAGAATAAGTATTCCAAAAAAAGAAATAAATCTAATTACAGAACTATATACAAACTGAACTGCAAAAGTCATTACAACTTATAGACTCTCAAATCCAGTTTATCTAAAATCTGATATAGAATAAGAAGAAACATATTCTCTATTATTATGGAAAATATATTATGATCCTATTCTATTCTTCATTTCACAAAAATATTATAATCATCTACTCCATATATTCTCATTATTACTAAAAGATCTTATACAAAATAATAATCCTATATTTATTACTATACCTTCTCTTGTCTTTATAAATAATACAGTATAGCACTGTAAAGATCTACAAATTCTGCAAAATATTTTTAATGATAATTTTCCTATTATATCAACTTAATAACATTGAAATCAATTCAAATAAATCAGACCTACTACACATACATCCAAAATCTTGCAACATATTCTCTTTTCTATTATCTTTTAACAACCAATCAATTGTATCAAGAAAATCTAAAGATATAATTAGGTATCTTGAAATATATTATAATTGAAATAGTACAACTAAATCTACTATAAACATGATCACTAACAAACTTGAAAACTTTCTTCAACTCATCAAATACAAGAAACTTGTAACATCACAAATATCCTCTCTTTTCAATCTTGTTCTACAATTTTCACTTGAATATCTTTTTTAAATTACTATTATTAATATATCAAATCAAACTAAACTTTTAAGATTACTTTCTATTCAAACAAAAAAGATGCACTCTTTAGCAAAAAACACTAACAATATTATCTTGACTAATTCACTTATCTTTAATCTTCCAACATTTAACAATACTATTCAAAAAGTTAGTGTATCAAATATCAAATAGATCTTTAATCCTAATACACTTCTTCACAATATTGGAACCATTTACATCAAATCATGGTTGACCAAAATATAGTATCTTGAATTATCAACTAATATACTTATTAAACACTATTGTAAAACACATAACTATACCTTAATATTTTATTTTTCACAACTTGCAAAAAACAACATTACACTCTTCAATATTACACAAATTTTTAATAACATCACAATACAATTAACTAATTCTTATCTAATATATGACATATTCCTTTCAAACCCATTTATTTCAATGCTCAATAGACTTAAAAACAATAAAATCCTCTATATTAAACAAATCATTACTACTAATAATCTTTATTTTCTTTTCTGAAGCAATATATATCTAAAAATAAACAAATTAATAAAAGGTCATCAACCTTTTTGGTTTACTCTAATTCAACAAACTGCATATAATAATACAATTTCTGCTACTTGGCCTTATCTTAATTTACTAACTATTAACTTTTTTTTAAAATCTTTAAAACTTTTTTACATTTTATCTAACCTACAACACTTTTTATTCTTTTAATTATATTATACAAATAACTTTTTTTTTTTTAAATACTAAGATGAGTACTTGTAACCTAGGATTTTATTAATAATATATTTGGCTAATGATTGCTTTACAACCACAGAGGGCAATCATGGAGAGAGTATACAACTAGCCACTCATACAACTTTAGTCATTGTCTAATTTAAATAGTTTGCCTGAAGGTTCTATACTAGCTGCCATACCTGGAATCCACTTGTAGCTTCCCTATTTAACTACTCTGTTTCTGTATCTACTCATCTACCTCTGCCTATCAACAACCCTAGCCAATGTCAATGAAAATATATTATAGCTACTAAGTCTTTAAAGCAGTTTTTTAAAATCTTTAACCTTGTACTAAACCTTTCAGAATCTTTTGTATTCTATTCTTACAGCTGACCCAGTATCACTATGGCTGAGACCAATACTGGTAATCAGGATGTATCATTAAACTGCTATGCCCTTGTAGAGTTTATCCCAACCTCAGTACTGACTTCACAACATATCCTTACTACTTTGGTATTCAATTCAAGTTCCACCAAGCTGCCATTCCAGATAGTCTGGAAAGGTAGATCAAACCTATACACCTCTGGTTTACATGTTTGCCAGCATGTATTTTTTTTCTTTGAAACCCAGAAATTCCAGCAGCCTGGTTGGTTCATCTGGTCCCTCCTCAAAGATCAATACATTTGCCTGGTTTCACAAGTTCTAGCTCCATTTTATACATCTAATCTTTACAGTAGCACTGTCAAAAGCTTGGGTTACCTCTCTATTCAGGTCTTTCAAATAGGCTTCTATCTTTTTTTTATTGGTTCTTATGATTTACATGGCTATAAAAACTTATTGTAGATTTGCACTGCCTGGTACCAGTTTGCATTTCTTTGTATAATCACAGAACTTGTCCAAAGGACAATATCATATGACTGTTACACAAATGCCATATGACCTGTCAGTCATGCTGATGCAACATAAATTACAGATGTCTTATTTTAATTAATTGTGAAAGACAGTTAATCATAACACAGAGAAGATTTTCAAATTTTCTATTGATACTAGAATTTGAACTCTGGACCTGCCACTTGGGAGTTAATAACCTAACCACTTCACTAGATCACCATATTCTATACTATATAAATAACTTTAACATCATCTTTTTACAATATAACAAAATTTAATCTTTTTTATACTATATAATAAACAACTACTTTACAAACTAAATCTATTTAAAACTAATTATCTTATTATTACTAACAAATTTTAACTGTTTTAATTTTTCTTATTGTTAAATTAAAATCTACAATAATACTTTCATTTTACAAATTGACTATAAAGAAATTTTGACCCCAATTCACATATCTACCAATCTTATATTACCACTTTTCAACTAATTATTTTCCCAAATAAACTTATATACTTATAATATTCAACTTCTACAACAAATTATTGACTCTATCAATTATCAAAATCAACTCATCAACCTCAACTCTCTTTTATAAAATTTATATCTAACTGAACTCAATTTCTATACAGATGCTTTTGTTCAAAACCTAAAAAAATCTTCTATAAGGTCTAGTATTGGATAGATCTGTAAAGAAAATATTTTAATTAAATTCAATGTAGCAATCCAACTTTCTTCTGATTCTACTCATATAGAACTAATATCAATTATATTTATTCTACTTGCTACATCCTTTAATACTTCACTTAATATTTATATTAACAATCTAATAGCTATCAAAAATCTTACTTCATTTATCCTAACCAAGTTAATCCAATAAAAGAATTAGGACATTTTGTTTATAATTAACTTTTTAAAAATAATTAAAAATATTATTTTAATCTTATTAAAGTTAAATCTTATTCTACAAATTTATTTTACAATCAAACTAATTCACTAACAAAACAAGGCATTAACAAACTTATTTTAAAAATACAACTTTTTTCTTTAATTCGCACACCTATTTTTTATAGAATAACTATCTCATCCTTCTCAAAATTCATACATTTGTTAAAAATATTATTATAATCAATAAATTTAACACATGGTCATTACTTAAATTCTTTAACATATCTAATATTAAATGGTCTCTAATGTTTAAAATATTAAATTTCTTAGAACATAATCTACAACTTTATTCTTTTTGTATCAAAATTCTAACAAATAATTTATCTACTATACAAAACTTAAATATATACTACCTATATCTATATACTACTTCAACTTGCTATTAATACTCTAATATAAAAAATATTTATATATACTACAATATAATAAAAACTATTTAGATATACAACAAACATTTCTTAATTTTTTTTTGGTATTAAGGCAACCTCTTTAGTCTTTTGACTTTTATTAATCACTTATCAGTATTGTAGTTCAATAAACTATTACAAGAGAAAGTACAATTGACTACATATGTAACTTTTCTATATTACTTATTTAAGGAGTTCACCTAAAGGTTCTCTACTAATTGCTGTATCTAACACCCTTGCTTGAATGTTCTATTTTAAATCCTCTGAATCTGTAATCTGTGTTAACTTACTAGGTCATACCCAGATGCTCAGATTATTGTCTCAACCTTAGGACTAATTTATTCTCAAGATAAACCCTCCAAAGCCTTCTGTATCTATTTTTACAGCTGACCTAGGTATTGCTATGGCAGAACCAACACTTGCAGTTAGGGCTGACCATTAAACTGCTATGTCCTTGTAAAGTTCACTTAGATTTCAACATCTACTTTATAGCATAATCCTGGTACTTTAGTATACTCCTGTCTTTTCATTTGCCTTTTTATCAAATTTCTAATCCAGATAGTCTGTATAGGACTATGACCAGTTCATTAGTATATCAGATTGACTCAATATCCTTTTAATTTGGTTTGTTCTGGTAGCCTGGTTGGTGGTACCTTTGAGACTCCCAACCTAGAGGTTCTTGCCTGTCTGACTACTATGATAGGTACTATAACCTTAGTATCTATTTTCCCAGGCTAGCCTTTACAGTAAGGCCATCAAAGATCCAACTACCTTTTTACTTGGCCTTTACAAATAGATTTCTTGTTACTTAATTTCAACAAATTTACATGGCTACAAGGACTTATCTAGTGTTTGCACTGCCTGATTTGTCAGTTTACATTCTTCTATATAATGCCATACTTATACAAATGCCCTATAACTTGTCAGTCATGCTAGTACAACCACCATTACAGATATCCTAATCCAATCATTAGTAACAGTTGCCATAATACAAATATTACATAGGTAATTATTCAAATTTTTACCATTAATGGGATTTGAACACCCAACCTACCACTTGGAAGGTTAACAACCTGATCACTTTACTAGATTACTACATCTACAAACACTTCTTAATATATTAATAATATTCTAACAACACTTAATATTTTATCTATCACATCTTCTATCCTTTTAAACACAATACTTCATTTTACACTTAATACAACTAATCCACAATATTATTATATCCTAAACTTACTTGTTGGCATTATACTTAATATAACTTTTAATAATATTAAAATACTAATAAATAAACAAACTAATCTTCTTTTTATAAATTTAACTAACAATCTTCTATCTTAGTTTTTTAACAAAATCTGATTCTCTCAAAATATTGCACAACATCAATGAGAAACTGCCTGTAATATTACCTCTAAAAGCAAACACAATAAACTTTCTTACCTATTATAATTCTATTATCCAATACAAACTTAACTACAATTCAACTTACTAACAATTTTTCTGTTATTAAAAATAACTCTTTTAATGTTACTTACTAACCTTCTACTTTATATAATAATAAGACAAACACCTTAGGTCTCCTCCAATCTATCCTAGCTAGAAATTGATAAATTAATCAATCATAGCATTTATTAAAAAATAGGAGATGTAATGTTATATTGGATGTTTTAAAAAATATTTTTAATTAAATAACACAAATGTAGTTAGAAATGGGTATGGGTCCCATAGCTTAGCGGTTAAGCTCCCATGCCCCCACAGACAAGGTCAACGGTTCAAGTCCGGCTGGA
>CAJVQA010008258.1:0-13100 GCA_910591915.1 Cetraspora pellucida | reverse complement strand
TACTTAATAATAATATCTCTTCCAGAGCACTTTTATGTATTTTGGAGGGTGACATTAGCAAAAATGGGGGGTGGAAATAGCAATTCTCTAAAAATATTTAAGATATAGAAATAACAGGATATTTTTTATGAAGATATGTGAATATTTGTGAATTAATATAGAATATTTTAAAGATTAGTAAGTAGTTGTAATATTTTGTGAAATTGAATTTTAGAAGTAAACTTATATTATGAGAAGACAACATCAGATTACAAAGGAAATTTTTCTTCTTTTTATATTTTATATTCTTTAATTATATTAAAGCAATTTTAATATTCTTAAATGATTAGAGATGTAGTGACTTAGTGAAGTGGATAAGTTGTCAACTCCTCAAGTAGTAGGTTGGGAGTTCAAAACCCATTGATGGCAAAAATTTGGAAAACTACTTATGTTACATCAGTGTATACGGGCATCTGTGCAATGCTAGAGTTATACAGAAAAATGCAAACTGGCATTAGTTGGTGCAAACACAAGATAAGTCCTTAAAACTGATATTACAGCAATGGCTATCTATTGATCAGTTGGGATCAGTACTGTAACACAGTCACATCAGATAACTGACAGGTCATAGGGCATTTGTGGCATGTAAATCCATGAACTGAGATAACCAAAGCCCACTTGGGAAGACTCGAGTAAAGAGGTAACATGGATCTTTGACAGTACTACTATAAAGGCTAGACCTAGAAAATAGATACCAATGTGAAAGAAATCAGATGGACAAAAACCTCAGGTAAGAGGTACCACTAATCAGGCTGTCAGAAGTCTCGAACTGGAGGAAAAAGACCTTGGAGGCAGATCCTGTGATACTAGAGACAGGTTACAGTTCTACCAGACTATTTGGATTAGGAGTCTGAGGTCAGAAACAGGAGTATACTAAAGGTACTAGAGATATGCTATGAAGTTAGTGCTAGGATCTGGGTGAACTTTGCAAGGACAAGTCCTGTTAGCAAAGATTAAATGTGAGTAGTTAGTTAGCAGAAGGGCCTCCTGAAGCCCTATAGTCAGGTGACATATTCTGAAATATGTAACAGCCTAACAGACTTACAAACAGCAAGGTTAAGGTTAGGTTAGACAGCATCTAATTAGGTGTACAGGAGCTTGTGCTGCTATCTGCTAGTATAGTATAGAGTTAACCTTATACAAGTTATGTAATTATAATTGAATTCATAATAAAAGCAGTAGCCACCATAACTAAAAGGCCTTAGTAAAAGCAAAAAAAAATAAAAAATATTCTTAAATAATCATAAATTATTGTGTATATTTCTTTTATTTTTAAAATTATTCTAATGTATTCAAATAAATTTACATAACTTTAAACTGTTTTTAATATAATCAAAATTTATTTTTATTTATTTTAATTTGCATACTTTAATTATTTCGATATATTTTTAATATATTTGTTATTATTTAATATTTTATTTTCTATTTTGCATTTATTAAATTAATTCTAATATATTCAAATTATTTTGAATTTCTTTAAATATTTTTAATATACTTAAAATTTTTATTTTTTAAATATTTTCAATCGTTTTGCTTTTATTTAAATATTAACATAAAATTTTAATGATATTACTATTTTTAGTATTTCTATATACTTTTAAAATTAATTTAATCTATTTGTAACCAATTATCTATATTTAGAAAATATTTTTGATTATATACAAACTTGCATTATTTATTGTTTTTTAAATTTGGCTTTAATTTTTATTGTATGTTTTTATGCAATCAATCATTTAATAATTAATAATAAAGAAATTATAATATGATGAATAATTATGACTAATTTATTTTTTAACAATAGGTAACAAACAATGCAGAAGATTTCGAACATAGAGTTTAGCAATATTTCTAAACTTTAAATTAATTTACAATATTTTGCAATTTTTCGAATCAGTTTTTGCAGTTTGTTATGTTAAGTTATTCGAAATTTTTCAAAAGTTTGTAAATATATTAAAATTTATCAAGATATTCTAGAATATTTCATCATATTTGAATACATTTTTACAAGTTAGATAAACTTTAATATGTGCTTTTGCGTAATATAATATTTTGATTTTATTTAAAAGTTTCGCAAGTATGTGAACTTCTTGAAAGTTTGTCAATTTTTGATTTATTTCCCTTATTCTTTTTTCATTTTTTTTCATATTCACAATTTTTAAAAGTTTTTGCAATATTTTGAATCTTTTTAATACTTCATAATATTATCACATATGTATATAATGATGATGAAGATAATTTAAAATAAATATATCATGTTATTAAATACTTAGAGATTTATTCTATTAATTAATTTATATTAATAAACTTTCTGTTATTAGTCAAAATTTTATTTAAAATTAATTTTACTATATTATGATTAAATATAATTCTATTATTATTTTTTATTTTAATAAAGTTTGAAATATTTAAATTATTACTAAATATTTCGAAATGTTTTGCATTCTTCTAATAATTTTTAAATTTATTTCACCTTATTTGCCCTTTACATATTTAGATAATTTTTTCACTATATTTCGAAATATTTTCATTGTGCAATAATTTTGAAAAATTATTTCACAATATTTTGAAAAAATTTACATAGTGTAATAATTTCAAAATTTATTTTGCAATATTTCAAAATATTTTGCATTTCACAAAAATTTCAAAATATTTTTCATATTATTTCAAAATTTTTATGCTATGCAAATTCTTTTGAAATATTTCACATCTATAATTTTGCTGATGTTATTTATTTTATTCTGTTGTTACCTGAATTAAATAATAATGCCTTATATTTTCAGAAACTTTACACTTACAATGTAATGCTAAATATGACTCTATAGCTGCAGATCTTCTATGTTATCAATTTTTTTTAATACAATATTTATATCTTGTACCATAATGATCTTTATCATCAGATTCTCCAGTAATAAAATCATCTTAAACAGCTGCTCTTGATTATTACCCTTATTTACCAAGATCTTTTAAAAACCAGGTTCTTTTGCTTTTCATTTGTGTATAACCTCACTAGATTGAAAAGTTTCAGAAATATTTTCAAGAAAATCTTCGATAATAACAATTTTTTTTTTATTAATTGAACAAAAATATCAAAAATAGAATTTATTAATTGTGATTTATTACAAAAAATATTAAAAATGAACTTTATTAATTGCGATTTATTATAGAAACATCAAATATTGATGAATTTTATACATTTGAAACAATTAAAACTTTGTATTTCTTTAAAAAAATAATTTGACTTTCATCCGCTACTCAAAAACAGAAAACAACTACAAGACTAAGAACTTTTAGTAAAATAATATATCAGATACGAAATTTTAAAGCTAAGTAGCTTTAGTAGGATAATATACTGGTACGTATAAAGGTTTCATGATTTTTGATTGGTCAATGAGGTTTGGGATATGCAATAATGAAAGGACACCCGGTTTGGGTTTTGTTGGTTTACATCCCTAGTGTCAAAATATACATCGCAAAAATGAACACTCACCATTAACATTACGAACCCAGCGTTAAATTCTGCCTACTCACTGTTGAAATAGTAAGGCTACTTCAGTGTTGAAAATATGAACCTTCTACAATTGACATTACGAACCTATTCGATGTAGGATCACGAAATGTATCACATCGAAATCTCGAGCCCACTCGATATTGAAATCATTAACTTACCCCGACTAAAAATCTTGAATCAATTCACTCTTAAATCATGTCAAAATCCCATAATTAGGATCATAGATCAACTTACTGTTAAAATAATAAACCATTACTATTAAATATCAAACCTACCTACTATTAAAATTACGAACCCAACTAGTGAAATTACGAACCCACTCATTACTGAAATCATGAATTTAGTTATGATTAAATCACGGACCCACCCACTGTCAAAATTACGAACCCACTTACTATTGAGGCCACAAAATCACAAAATACCCACCTTCTAAATCAGAACATATTCACAAAAAAAAAAAGCGTTGTCCCTGTAGTATTTGAAGTTGTACTTGACTGAAATTAGTTTGAAATTAATATATTAGCCAGTAATTCCAAGCTCAGTCCAAGCCCAGCCCAACCAATTTCGTGCTCTAATTATCAGTATATGCATTATGACAATCATCCGCCATATCGCTCGCTCTATATCAAAAAATTTGTATGATTATTTGTAATCCACTGGTCAGAACTGAATATAAGAATTATTAGATTCCACTTTATCCATCCTGCCATAATACCTCCCTACACCTTATATATTTGACAAATATATGATAAATTCACCTGTTTTTGTATTTCATACCCATATAATTTAATTGCCTAATGTTTGGTTAAAAATAATATCACTATTCATGTAAAATATAATCTTAAAACGCACCAATTTGTTCATAAAAATTGTGTAGATTTTTTTGATTTTTTAATTTTAAGAATTTAATATGTATATTGTGAGGAAAATTGTAATTTTTTTGCTTTTGCTTTTTAATAGAATGAATGAAATAATTTTTTTTTTCTTGGGTAATTACTAATAATTCATAGAATAAATGATTTCGTGATAATAAAAAACTATAGGATTCCTATTCAATATTATCAATGTCAAAATTTTCGATACTAATAAGGAAAACAAATAATATATATATATACATATATATATGAAGTAATTCCTCTAACATATAAATATATAAATAGATTAAAACAACAAATCGTGATGATAAATTCGGATAAATTTGTTATTTTAACGAGCTAATCATAAGTATGTGGAATAATCGATTGTTAATAATATTAAGGAAAATATCTACACGAAATTTTTGAAAAATAAATATTTATAAGAAAAGGTCGTCAAGACCAGTTTGTAGAAAGTGTCCGAGAAATTGTTCTAAGCTTAGAATACAGAAAGTTTGGAGGGAAAAAACATTTAAACTGAGTCATTGTAAATAAGCCTATCATATATATCCTCCATTTTCAACCACATTATTATTATTTGTACTATTAGCCTGACGACCTTCTTGACCGCCATCATTACTAGTTTCATCTTGACCTTCATTACGACTTTCTACTCTCCTTTCCACACTATCATTATGAGTTTGTTCATCTGGTTGAGGAGCCAATCTTTGCTTATGAATAATATCAGTATTATCATCTCTTCTTAATACAGACTTTTCTTCTCTTAAAGTATAGTTTTTGTCAGAAACATGATCACCATAACCACTATGACTATCAAAGACCTCATCGGGCTCATAATTCCCACCGGTTCGTCTTCCATATTTTCGATCCATTTCAGAAATGGGCACCTGACGTCTGTCAATTTGAGATTGACCATTTTCTGATTGATATCGACGAGTGTAATCGTACGTACGTGATTGTCGCGAAGTAGAAACTGGACTATTGACGAACTCATCACGTTGTACATATGACCGTCCAGATGAAGAACGATATAATGATGAATTAGAAGAACTACGCATATGACCAGTAGTATAAGATGAATCTTCAGTACGTATAATGGACGCAGGACGAGATTGAGGTCTTTGATACAATGGGGTATTATTAAGAGAAGGTACATTATTATTAAGTGATTGGTATCTTTGTAAACGAGGAGTTTCTCGGTCAAAATAAGTTCGTCCATTAGATTGTTCATAATGTGAAGGTTGAACTGGAGGAGGAGAAGGTGATGATGAAGGTGGTGGGAATGGACCAGAATAAGAACCGCCGTATGTACTACCAGAATAACGCCGGTTGCGTCTTTCTCGATAATCAGCAGCACGTGTAGAAGGAACCTGAGTAAATTGAGGATCATAATTTTCTGGTGGCAAACCCGGTGAAGGAGGTCTAGACATACGATTATATATAGATGGACGTTGAGTAGTATAATAAGTGGGTGGTGATGATTGATCTGTTGGAGGAGTTGGAGAAATTCTCCGTATTTCATGATGGTTCACTTCTGAAGTAGGAGCAGATGATATTCTTTGATTGGGAGAAATTGGACGTGTTGAAGTAGTAGGCATTTGTAAAAGGGAATTATATGAATCTTTCTTTGCAGGAGCCTTTGTTTGAGCAAGGGGAGCCAAGGCTAATAAACATTCAGTTAAACTTCGAATCTGTTCGTCACTAGTTTTTAATAAAATCTTCATGTATTTTTCTGAAGGTTGACCTCCAGTTTCCATTTGAGAAATAACATTACGTAGATTTGAGTTAAGATAAAGAGCAGTCGATACAACCATTGCCATCGAGTGAGATGGAGGAGGTGAAGTATCATTAGTGGACTGATCCGAATTTGTGAATGCTTTTTCAAAAAATTCAAAAGCACTTTCTAAATGTTTATTATGTTGAACTGTGGTCAAGGTACGCCGAGAGGTACCTGTATTCGTAGAACTTGCACCACCTTGCGAACTAACAGGTGATGTTGCTGATGGTGATATAACTTGATCCGAAGAATTTTTCTTTTTCCGGGATCGTTTTTCTGAAGTTAAGTCTTTATTCATATTAAATTTAATATAAATTGCAATAATTATTATAAATAGTTACAATAGCTACAACACTTTAAAGTAAATAAAAAGTCAGGTAACTCACCATCATCAACATTACCACGTACGGATTCCAATTTTTGAATACGTGAACGCAATGCATTAAGTTCATCAATAAAAGATTCATTTGATATAATACTGCTGTTATCATCATGAATATCATTTACAGAATAAGAATCATCCGCTTGTCGATTATTTGTTCTTGAGACATTATTTTTCTCATTATAATCGTCAGTATATTTTTGTGAACGTTTTTTCCTAGCCAGTAGTTTATTTCGTGTACGAACGCCATTATCAGATGTTCTTACATTAGCGGCTTCTTGCTCAGCAATGTCCGATAAAGAACCTCTTTCTTCTTCAATAACTTCATCCATTGAAGAAAAAGTCATACTAACAGGTCTACCACGTTTCTCTATTATACTACTACCCTTATAAAGTTCAGCAGAACTATGACGTGGTACACGTAAAGGATTTATACCTCCACCCAATGAAGAGGCAAGAGGCATATGCGCATTCGAAATATCAAATTCCGAATCGGAAGATTCCGGAGTGATCAGACGAGTGGATTTAGAGGATTTAGTGTTAGTGTTAGTGTTTATGGTTAGCGTAAGATGAGATTTAGAATTTCTACGTCGATTAGATAAATCGTCATTAATTTTAAATTCTTTATCATCCACACTACCAGAGATTTCATTAGCATTTTCAGAATCAGAATTATGTTCAGCTGAAAGATATTTCCAATCCAACTCTCCTACATTATTAGCATTAGGGGATAAATTGTCCATTCTAATAGAATCTTTAGAGTTACGATTTGCGATTGAAATTTTTGACGAACGTCCCATAAACGATAAGGAGTCATCAATTGATCCAGTCGTTTCATTTATTTCGTTATCTTTTTCAACCTCCATCACATCAACAGCATTTTTATTAGTTACAGATGATTCAGGTCGAATAGATGTGATCAATTGTTGTTGTTGTTGAAAACTGTTGCTACGTCTCTGCCTCGAAGTTGAATTTAAATTATTAACAAGGTTATCAATATCTTGTATAGTACCAGTAGTACTATGTGGAATGTCCAATTGACTATTAATAACTGATAAAGCTTGAGAATGAGATTGGTGAAGCTGGCTGATTTGGTCAAGAATCTGTATTTTAAAAAAGAAATTTACATTTTATTAGCGAAAGAAATTCAATATAAGAAAGAGTTTGTTTAAATTGAGAGCCGAAACGTAATAAGAAACCACTGAATTACCACTGTTTTAAAATGAAGCCAATAATATTTAAAATTAGTACATACCTCTTTATTTTTACTTGACAACGACGCGATCCTATTCCTTGTATTATGAAACAAACGAGAATCGTGTTCGTTTGAAGTTACTGGAGCAGGAGTTGCGGTCATTATATATTTAAATATATTAAGCGGTTCAATGGACCCGAATTTCGTAAAAAAATAAAATAAAATAAAATCGTATACGTTTAAAAGGTAGGCTACCGCATTAATATTGATTTGAATTCGGAAATAAGCCTCAGGCCGTTAAGACCACAGCCAAAATTTAATATTCAAGTATTCTCGAGGACAAAGAAAAAAAAAAAAAAAAACTACGGACTGCTATTTATAGTCACAAAGAAGTTAGGTATCGGTATTTAGAGATGGCTTAGTAGTCTGAAACGAAAAAAGAAGTCAGTCGTGACACACAAAAGATTGCAGGAGAGAACAAGAAAAAAATTTGTGTCTTTTTTCTTTATTGTTCAAGGAAAGGAAAAGATTTTTCTTATGAAAACGTGGGTTTTTATATGTGTTTATAGTCTGAACACCCGAAGAAAGAAAAGAATGAGTAGGTTTAGTTAAAAATAATATTTTTTTTGCAGTGAAATCAAAAGAATGCTTATTTTGGGAGCAAAGTCAAGGGACACCAATACTTGACGTTTACCAAAGTACATACGTATGTACGTATTTAGGTATTAACGATCCAACTATATGTATAAATACGCATAAAGATGTTTTCATTGTAACATTAAACGAGTACAAAAGCCAATTGTTAATAATTTAATTGATTCAATTATTACATATTTGCAAAGGCCCATTGTGAGAACTTGAAACACACTATAACGATATCCTGCATATCACGTGATTATAATAGAATCATAATTCAACGGCCGATAACACAAGCCACACTAATAAAAATCTAGGAACAATTTACATCGAAATAATTGATATATGTGAGAACAATTACGCGGTAAGAATATATGCACGTGTCAATCAGTAACTTTCACTAACACAAAGAACTTTTTTAAATTTCAACTTACCAATTTTCTAAAAACTAACGGAACCTTTCGCCTTCGCTTATCTCCGTTTCTGCAATCGTATCCGAAATGTTACCCCATCTATTTCATCCAATATGCACAAACGCAAAGTAAAGTTTAACAGTTTATGGTTCTGCTTTCCTGCATTTGTCTACTTTTAGTGCAGATATGTACGAAGCTTTTTTTTAAAGTATATACTGACATTGTGTGTTTAATATCACGTGAACATGACAAATACAAGATTGGCCAATCAGAATGCACTATTTGGTGTAACACTATGCAACGTGATCATGGTTTTCTGTTTGTTGATTGTCTATGTTTCCGAAACTTACCGACAGTTCAGGTTGGCCAAATTTGTGTTGTCCGGCCCAAATTATACACTTAATTTTGCCCGAAGTGGTATTGTTACACTGCATTAAAAATTGGTTTTCCCTATGATTTGGCCTAAAAATATCGATTTACATATAATCAACATAAATCGATATTTTTCACTGTCCCTGATCCCCATTAAACGCAGGTAGACTATCATTATTCTCGTGTCACATGAAGAACACCAAATTGCTAAAAAGAACATGCTGATTCGTCTTCATTTTTATGATAGTTGCATTGTTTTTATCAATGGATCGTAACACACATTCTTGTATTTATCATCAGAGATCCAAATTTAAACGTAAAGGCGACATATGTATGTACGTATGTTATATTCATACATACAGTATATTATAATACAGTAATATATGGGGTCTTCGCCTTGAAACTATGTAGATTTTATGAATAATCCTATAATTAGGTTTAAAAATTGCTCCATAGTTCCGGGCAGTTATGTTGGTCGTGGGCCGGAATTATTTTAATGCCGACCAAATTAAACGGTTAAACGATTAAGAAAAATTTTAAGCGGTTTCAATCCTTACCTGTAATCCAATTCAAATAAACTTTTTTATTTAGTGAGTTCTACAAATTAAAAAAAGTTTATTTGAATTGGATTACTGGATGGCTAGAAATTTTAATTTTTATTCATAAAATCTACATAGTCCTGTAAGGTCATTTTCAAGGCAAAGACCCCATATGTTGATAATCGATCGTGCTTATTTATTATGAATATAATTAAATATGTATTACCGGAATTCCGATATAAATTAGCTAATTTCAAATAAAATAATTATACGTATACGTAATATAAATATATGTTAAAAAATGAATTGTTAATTTTTACCTTATATGTAGAAGAAAATAATTAACATTTCATACGTAATGTTTATTTTATATATGTTTGACAGATTACGTATACGGTACTCAATGAATATTTAAAATTTTGCAAAAAAAAAAATCGTACTATTGTAGTTTTATACAAGTTTAAATATTCATTGAGAGATCACGATTTTAAAAAATCAAATAATTTTAATGGGACTTACATACTGCGAAAATGATTTACACAAATTGTCTATCAGTACATAGTTCAATGTTACAAAAAATAAACATTACATATTCTAGAGCAAATTTAGATTTTTAAAATTTCCGTTAATATAATTTTACTGTAGGTAGAATAAAAGGTGTAGTTTCAGAATTTGTTATATCCTTTGATAATTCGTTTTCATGGTTGTCAATTCATTTAAAGTCAAATGCTATACTATTAATCTATACAAGTAATTTTTGATATAAAAAACTTTTTTAGTTGAAATCTTTTTTATATCAAAGTTTTTTTATATTTAAAGTTTTTTATTATAAAATTTTCATTGAAACTAAAGTTTTTTGATTAACAAATAAAACATTAGATTCCTTTTTAACTTATTTGTTTATATAATTATTACAAATTAAAATCAAATAAAACAAGTTATTAGTTGTTTAATATTTCTATAATATAAAATAATAATTTAACAAAATATTGTTACAAAGTCAAATATTATACAAAATATTAATTATTCAATATTTGTATAATACATAATAATAATTTAACATAGAGAATTTTTATTTGTATACAGAGTATATGTACATAGCAATATAAAAATTAATTAATATCTTAAAATTTTAGTTATAAAATCATTTTTGGTTTTTAATAAAAAAAATTTTTTATACAATTTTAATATAAACTATATTTTGCCTAATTACAAAAAAAATTTATTTTAATTATATGCAAGAATTTAATTTTTTATTTATAAAATTGTTTTAATATTATATTATATAAAGTTGTTTTTTTTTTTAATATTAAGGTAATTTTTTCCTTTTATTAACAAACTTTTTTGATAATATAATTTTATAAACTATTACAAGAAAAATGTATAATTGGTTACATATATAATTTTTCTATATTATCTATTTAAAGAGTCTGCCTGAAGCTTTCTTACTAATTGCTATATCTAATATTCTTGTTTAGATGTTCTATTTTAAACCTTCTAATCCTGTATCTGTATTAATATTACTAAATTAAGTTTAGCTTATTGTCTCAACTTTAGAACCATTTTATCTTTAAGATAAACCTCTTAGAGTCTTCTACATTTATTTTTATAATTAACTTAGTATCACTATAACAAAACTAATATTTGTGATCAAATTATATTATTTAACTATTATGTTTTATAAAATTTACTTAAACTCTAGTTTCTATTTTATAGTATATTTCTGATACTTTAATATACCTCTGTTTTTTACTAAACTTTTAATTCAGATAGCCTATATAAAATTATAATTAGTTTATCAATATATCAAGTCAGCTCAATATTTTTTTTCTCTAGTTTATTTTGATAATCTAATTAGTAGTATCTTTGAAACTTTCAACTTAGAAATTCTTGTTTATTCAGATATTATAACTTTGGTATTTATTTTCTAAGTTTAGCCTTTACAATAGTGCTATTGAAGATCTGTATTATCTTTTTATTCAAATTTTCTTAAATTAACTTTTTATATTCTAATTTTAATAAATTTATATAGTTACAAAAACTTATTTACAGTTTACACTATCTGATGTTAGTTTGTATTTTTTGTATAACACTATACTTATACAGATAATTTATAACTTGCTAATCATACTGATATGACTACTATTACAGATATCCTAATCTAATTATTAGAAACAGTTGTTATAATATAAATATTATATAATGTTACAGGATTGTAACCTTTTTAATATAATACAACCAAATAATAAGATTATTTGATATAGTAATTGACTATTGCAAATATATATAAAGTGAAGATATAGTAGTTCACTTTACTATATAGTAGCAGGCAAACAGTTCAAAATAGTAACAATATATAAATTAACTTTTATTAAATAAATATATAGTAATAACCTTGTCTGTAGAAATTATCTAAGAGAATGAATATCACTTTTACAAGTTAAGAATAAAAGTAGAAAAATATAAGTTGAAGTATAGAAACTTAAAATTAGTAAAGAAGAGAGAAAAGGATCTTTTATATATTTTTTTATCTAGTAAGAATAGTGAGAATTCAAACAATATTACTTGATACTATATTTAGAGTAATAAGAGCTCGAACAATATTAAATATTATTGTACTTGAGATAGTAAAGGTTTGAATAACATTAAATATTACTATATTTAAAGTAGTAAGAAATATGCAGAAACAACTAAGAATATTGTTTATATTATTTATTATTTGTGCTTAAAACACTTGAACTTGTATTTAAACACTTGGATCTATACAAAAGTGTTTGAGATTTGTGCAGAAATACTTAGGATTCATGCTAGAACACTTGGGGTTTATGTTAATAATACTTAAAATTTTTATATTGCAGCATTTAGTATAGTAATTTGATGCTAGAATATATAAAACTTATACAGAGGTATTTGGAGTTTGTAAAACAATAGTAACATAACAGATGTTATACAGTGTCATATAGCTGTACTATATTTTTAATAGCTAATTTTATCTATTTATTATGTAATATAACTATCAGTTAACTAATAACTAATACTAATAATAAATTATTTTTATTTTTTTTTAAATATTAAGATGAGTACTTGCGACTTAGAATTTTATTGATAGTACATTCAGCTAATGGTTGTATTACAACCACAAAGGGCAACTATAAAAAAAGTGTACAACTAGCCACTCGTACAACTTTAGTTATTGTCTAATTTAAGTAGTCTGCCCAAAAGTTCTACACTAGCTGCTATACCTGAAACCTACTTGTAAATTCCATATTTAACTACTCTGTTCTCATATCCACCCACCTACCTACACCTACCAAGATGCCCTGGTCAATACTGATACAAATATGCCATGGTCACTAAGTCTTTA
>CAJVQA010008257.1:0-13101 GCA_910591915.1 Cetraspora pellucida | reverse complement strand
TATTTAGTTATTGCTAGTTTATTATCAGAAAGTTTTGGTACAAGTGATCGTCGGAAAGAGTTAATGATTTGCGTCCCAATACTGAATTTAACTTCAATAATAAACATAAAAAACATATGAATTTAATGTAGCTTGAAACATAAAATTTTTTACTAGATACCCAGATTTTAAATATATAAAACCATGTATAAAATTAAAAGTTTGCTAGTGATATGAGATGAGTAACAAAAAAGGAAAACCTGCAAATAATTTCACTCAATGAGTGAAATGATTTGCAGGTTTTCCCTTTACGTCACTTATATATAAATGGTCACAGTATTCCCACCAAAATTTATTAAACTTCTTGAAGGGTGTAATTGATGGCCTAAAGAGGAGAATTGTACACCTAAGAATGGTTTACTTCTTCATTCACAAAGCAGGCATGATATACTCTAAGCTTGACTTCGCTTTGCTCACCCAGGAGCAACACATGCTGATTAACAAATCTGACAAAAAAATAAAACCAAAATAAAATATAATAATAATATATGCACATTATAGAATATAATTGATTTAATGCTAACCAATTTCTAATTTAATGAATTCTAGGTAATTAACTATTTCAACCTTAGTAAAGGTCGGAACAGTTTTTAGTACTAAGCAGAAAAAAGAAAATGCATAGTATTTTGAAAAATATATTAAATTGTACTTGGTTAGAAATTAATAGGACATCAAACCAGGTGCTAAAAAAAAAAGAGCATTTTGTTGTATTACACAAAAGTCCAAAAAAAAAACTATTATGAGAAGTCTTTCTAGGCAAGCCAAGATTAAGTTGGACTCGAGAAGGTTAAATATCGATCAAACATGTTTAAAATATGGATGAACATAATAATTTTTAAATTAATGTAAAAATAATTCTTTTAAAATCATAAGCTTTAAATTTGGCTGTATATAAGAATTCAATTTATTCAGAAAGAGAAAAAAGGTTTGATTGTTTAAATTATTTTTTAACCTACGCAATCAAACATGAAGTTTTGGTTAAAGTACAAAAATCATAATTATTTAGAAATCTATAACGTAAAAATAGTGCCAAGAGAAACCGACATCGTATTTTTAAATTATATATATAATATTTATTAACGAATGATTTCAATATTAATGTTATTCAGTGTTAGACCTGAAACACGTAATCCACGAGTGATGTGGGATCTTCGCTGTATGACCCTAAGTCACGCTCTCTCGGCTATGTAGATTATATACCTTAAATGGGTGTACCGGCAGTATACGCTGTATTCGCAGTATACTATGTATCCTATGTATTAGATGAATAATGGATATCAGTGGGATCAAGTGTATACTTAAGATAATCAGTATAAACATTATCATCAGTATAATTAGTATAAATGTTATAAGTAGTATAAACGATATATCATGAATACAGTGTATAACGTGTCTTATGTAAATAAAAATATATAATAAAGGCTTCGAGCCTTCTGAAGAAAGTAGACAGAGTTCATGCTTGTAATGAAGTTTGACCCTTATAATTCCCTAACCTTCGCTATCTTGTAAAACCTACGATCATAAATATACCACTCGCCAAATCTAACTGCCTCTTATCGACTAAGCCATTCATAGGTTACACAACGTATCCATTTGAGAAGTGACCGAAATGCCGATGCCGGTTCGATGGTGTCATTTTGGTGGTGACTGTGAGATTCGACATCCAAGAACAGCTAGACTGCAGAATTAAGGGA
Organism: Cetraspora pellucida; assembly: GCA_910591915.1. Taxonomy (NCBI): domain Eukaryota; kingdom Fungi; phylum Glomeromycota; class Glomeromycetes; order Diversisporales; family Gigasporaceae; genus Cetraspora; species Cetraspora pellucida. The sequence continues at coordinate 11,368 of CAJVQA010008257.1, read as the reverse complement.
ACCCTGATAAATAAAAGAATAGATTAGATTAAAGAGAGAATGGAAGAATTATGTCAACAGCTAGAATGGATGAACAAGAGACTTACTGCCATTACTACCCAGATTGAAGCATGCGCAAGGCTCCAACCAATACTTCGGAATTTCAGACCAATCTACAGAAGGAAAGAAGAGGAGTTAGAAGAAAAAGACCAAACAAAGAAAGAAAGAAAAGAAATATATAGAACTTATCCAACATCCTGGAAACTAGAAGCCCAAGCAAAAAAGACCTATCTTCAGCAAGTCCTATACCATGAACAGACCCAAAGAAGCCTTCAAGAAGAAGCTTGGTGCTCCTATTGTAAGAGAAGAAAGCATATTGTTAGTAAATACCCAGATGTAATAGCATTGGAACAGAGATGTGCAGCCTTATTCGAAGCACTTACTAACAGACAAGCCCAGAAGGTCCAACAAACTATTAATGAAACCTTTGGAAATCAAAGCCTTAATGAAAGACAAATTTCTCAGCCCTGGAAATTATGTTAAAAATGTTAGAAAACATATCTCTAGATAATAAAGATAAAACACAGGAAATTGTATACCTATCCTCATATATTAAAGTATCTACAACACCTGCTCTGCATAATTATCCTCATCATATATGCCATTAAGAAAACTTCCGTACCTCCAAGAGCCTAAAACAAACTTCTAAAATTCGTCAAGCTAAATTCTTCTAAAAGAAACCAACTAAAGTTCTTGAATCAGATTCTTTCCCGAAGCTCTCCAGTAATGACAATGAAAGAGAAGACCTAAAACAAGAGCAAGATGTTAAATTGGATGCTAAAATTGTGTTAGAAAAGTTGACCAATGATTATCTTGAATGCCTAAAGTTTGAGTCACCCAAACCCAAGTTTGCATCAAATGGACAAAATAACCTTGGATATTATCTTGGAATTGAAGTTAACAAGGTGGAACCAGAACCTAATAAACAAGTAAAAGACAAAGATGAGTTAGAAGACTTAATTGACGATTATCTAGAGACTCTAAAGACCTAGACATCTAAACCACTGATTCATTACCAAAAATCTACAGAAATGGAAACCGATTATGGAACATCTAATGTTGGATCATGTTATAAAAAAAGAATCAATTTCAGAAAAGACAGTCATCAAGCATTGAACAATGATAATGGTGATAATGGCAAGGATGACAATGATGATGATACGATATGGGATGATGATGATAGAACCGAAATCAATAATAATAAAAACCAACGGATTGGAGATAAAAAGGCTAAATGGATGGGCATTAATAAGGATGAATATAGTGGAGCTGAAAGAGATGTGATGAATGTTGATAAATGTTGTCGAAATAGAATCAGAGTTGAAAAGGATAAACTTAAAGCCTTTGAAAACTATCAAAAATTTGCAGAAATGAGGAATGCCGATGGAACATGTTCTGTTGTTCACTATTATGAAAATGAAATTGAAGTTGAAAAGGCCAATCGCAAGGTACTTGAGTGGTATATGAAAAGTACTGAAAACAGCAATTCGAATAGGCAAAATGATTTTGGGCCCTGCTGTGAAGGAGAAATCGAAGACCCACTTGAATCTAATAAAGAGTCTCCTGAAAGTAAAACCAAAAAGAAAGAACATGAATTCTTTATTAGCCACCTGAAACCATATGAGTTCGGCCCTCCTGTTGGTACATATAATGTTGGCTGTTGTCATCAAAATGAAATTGGAAAAAACAAATGTAAAACATGTAGATATTATGAAGAATCTGCAAATTTAAATATTGAAAAGGAAAAAGACAATGTACCTGTAAGCCTTAAAGAAGCCGATGATGGTGATAATGACAATGATAACGACGATGATGATGATAGAAAGACAATCGTTGCTGAAGAAGAAACTGAAAAATGGAAGAAGATCGAAAGACTAAAATCGTTAGATTTCAGAAGTCTTGAAGATGCCTGTAATAATTGGAATAGAAGGGTAAAAAAATTTAAAGTGATAATGAAAGAAACAGGAAAATTGAAAAAGTTGACGAAACTCACCTGAAATCATGTGACCAACAACATGATGATACAAAAAGGAAAGCCATCGTAAAGATTTCAAAATTGGCCCTTGAAGAAATGATTACTGTATTGGATAATGGACCTAAAACAAAAGAAAGAATAATGGCATTAGAGGTGGAACGAAGAATCATAAACGACAAAGGAATGCCCTGGTACTTCTCTCTGCTTCAATCAGCCTCGATGACATTCGATCCTGGTGGAAACTTGTTTCCCGTTATTTGACTTTGTTTTGTGAAACTCGACCTTGAGTTGGAGAGGAATGTGAGCCGTAGGACTGTGATTCCGGAAGGAGGTGATCGAAGTGATACAGATGGGTATGTAGATCATATACCTGAAATAGGTATACGTAGTATACACTGTATTCGCTGTATGCTATGTATCTTATGCATCGGACTAATAATGGGTATTAGCACAATAAGGGGTATCAGAGGGATATAGGGTATAGAGAATATAATTAGTATCAGTGATATAGACGTTATAATCAGTATAAACAATATGATCGATATCATTGATATAAACATTATCGTCAATATAATTAGTATAGACGTTATAAGTAGTATAAGTGATGTATCATGAATCGAATGTATAACATGCCCTATGTAAACGAAAGTATATAATAAAGGCCTTGAGCCCTATGAAGAGATGGATAGAGTATTCGTGATTCAAATAGAATCCGTCCCTAATAATAATATACCACTGTCGTTATAATAATACCTACGATCATAACATACCACTCGCCAAATCTAACCGCCTCTTATCGACTAAGCCGATTCGTAGGTGACACGACGTATCCGTTTGAGAAGCGACCGACACGCCGACGCCGGTTCTCTGGTGTCAACGGCTATGTCGATCACCTACCTTAAATGGGTTTACATAACACGAGAATTTGCATGTCACCTGTTATTCCCCTTTCGTTCATTATTATATTCGTTTTTATTATATAGATAGCCGTTTGTGCAGTAACTTGCAAATTCAAGTATAGTTATAATATATTCGAGAATTTATTCAAACTGTAATATTTTAACAATATTGCTAATTTTATTTAAATTCTGGTCATGGCTATCAAAAACCCAAATTGCAATAATCTGAATTACGATTGCAAATATGACTACAGTGAGAGATAAACAATTAGAAGTCAGTATTTGTACTGTCGCGTAAGCAAGCTAATTACATCTCCCTTAGGCAGCGAGGCATCATCAAGTAGTACAGTACATACTAGTACGATGTGTGGCGCTTATGCACTACCGATCTTACTCAGTAGTACCCATATTGCTCAGTAGTCGCAATCTTAATCCCGCAAGGGTCCGGTTTAGATTACGAACGAACATAAAATACGAGCATGTTCAAGGAAAATTTTTTAATTAGATTCCGAAGAAAATTACCAAAATAGATCAAATTTATATCGCATCTATCGCATAATTGACTTCGGCCAAATCGGATAATTCTGAACACCCTACACATCCTACTTCAACTAGCTGGCCAGAAATATGCTAGCTAGCCTGAATTCTAAAAGCCACATTGCGCAGTCTTTCAAAAATCCTGCTACGTATAGTACATAGTGTACTGTATATATAGCACATCACTACACATACTCAATAGTGCAACAACCGATATATTTATTAAATGCAATACCAATGCTCTTTACGTTTTCCGTTCCTGGTTTTGCGTGACGACGTTGCGCAGTTATCTTATTTGGTACTAAAATAACCATTTTTAAATGGTGGATTAACTTACTGTATTTTCGTTGAGTGACATTTTGAATTTTGACTTTATTTGGGCTAAATTTCGAAATACCGCTCAATTCATTGGCCCGCGAAACGCGTACAAAAACTTTGTAACTTTATATTTTTTTGGTGAAAAATAATCAGATCTTGAATCTCCAGTTTACACAATAAAATCCAATTTTTAAAGACATTTCATTTTTATTATTAAAAATAAAAAATTAAATTGAACCATTCCTTTCATACCAAAGTATTGTAGCACAGGTTACTGTTTTACGTGGCCTTTCCTCATACTAAATAAGCATTACAGCAAATATACGTTAAATAGATTTTTAACACTTAATAATCAAAGCAGATACGATTCATAATGCCTATTTGTTACCATGCCTTACCGCTAGCCTCCATTTAGGTCAGATCAGAACGTCTTTCATGTATTATTCTTCAATATTCAACTCATTCACTCCAGTATCTGTTAAAAAACAATAATCTATATTATTATTATTCATCAATATTCATCATTATTCATATAAAAATTTTTAAATATTTAAGCAAAGATATCTTGCCTAATTAATTTTAAAAAATCTTAACTGAATTTACAAATTCATAGAATTTAAATAAATTTTTTTTAAATTTAATTAAGAGGTTGTCAATGTTTCTTAAATTTTAAAAATTCTGCGCAGTTTCTATCTTGATAAAAATTTCAAATTTTTTCAAGTCTTTGAGCAAAATATTTAATCACCACCTAATTATTTCAATAAAAATTTAGTTATTCTGTTCTACAGATTTGTAGAATTCGAATATTAATAATTTATTTATTTAGTTAGATGATTATCGGATATTTTTGCTCAAAGATTTTATATTAATGGAGTAATACAATTCTTAATTAATATTTTTTATATGTAAACTTAATTTACTAAAATGTGGTTAAATATAATTACCTTGATAAAAAGATGCGGTATAATTAATAAATTTACTTTTATAAACGTCATCAGAATATTTTTGTATATGTGTACTCTTTATATCTTTTAAAATTTCTTCTGACTTAGTAAGTTCTAATAAAATTTTTTCATCATCTTGCCAATCTGCAATGATTTTGCAAATTTCTGTTGCTGATGGGCGATTTACTGGTTCTTTATCCCAACATTTCTTCATTAGGCTTATATAACATTGTGGAGTATCATTAACAACCTTTGGTCTCAAATCTCTACTACATATTTCAAATTGAAGCTGTGATCCAAATTCCTGATTATAAGATACTAATCTTCCATATAAAATTTCCCACATAATAATGCCAAATGAATAAATATCTGATGCCATCGAATATTGTCCTCTATTTAAGATTTCTGGTGCAATGTATAGTAAAATTCCAAAAACTCCACATTTTTCTGCATTTGTTACTGTTGACACTGAAAGTCCTAAATCAGCAATGTATGCACTATGTAAATTATCTTGTAAAATATTGCCACTATGTAAATCTCGATGAATAAGACCTTGAGAATGAATTATTTCAAGATCAGAAGCAATACAATGCAATAAGGTCAATTTATCTTTCCAGTCTATTCTTGCTATTGAATGAAGATTTTGACGCAAAGAACCCATTTCTGCATAGTCTAAAACAATAATATAATCTTTTGATATATCATCTTTTGATATTCCACGGCATCTTAAAAATGATGGATGCCTAGAATTAATATCACAATATTTAATATCGTAAGCAGAAGAATTAATAACTTTGTAGAATAATTATTAAATGTAGTTAATAATATACATGGAATAAAAATCACCTCTTTAACGAATTCTTCATTACAAGACTTTGATCCGTGAATTAATTTAAGCGCGACAACATCGTTGTGATGTTGCTTTTTATCCGTCCACTCAGCACAATACACTGTTGCGAATCCACCTTGCCCTATTTTTCTAATATTTCTAAATTCATTATAAGAAATCCATGGCAATGAATAGTTTCCTTCAACCAATAATTTTTTTATACCATCATCAATATCAAAATTTTCATGCATCAAGTCATTCGCATCTAAAAATATCAATTAGTAAATTTCAAATGATTTCAAAAATGAATCAAATAATAATAATTTAAAGGTTTATGTAATTTGGTGCATGTGCGTTATAACGCACCCATCTGATCAATCAATCAGATCGTAAGATCAGGTGTAACGTAAAATCGAAAGAAAATAATGATTTTTCTAAAAATCGCTTGTGGTTCATAATATTGTTTATGAACCCACTTTTCGCGTTCTAATAAATAAATTCATTGCAAAATTTTAACCTATCTTATCTCTGGCCCTTACCCTAAATTAATTGGTCTGCTTTGTTAAACATTACACCTAATCTTATGAGTGAGTTACGACGCATATGCGAAAAATGATAAAATTCTAATTTAAATTACCTAATCTCTTGTCTTTTTCCCTATTTATGATTTAAAAAGAAAGTTATAAAATTACAATCATCTATAAAAAAGTAAATAAGTAGGTGAATGAACTATTTACTTTTTATACCAATAATCAGCTTTCTGCAAATCTCTTGGTATTCCAATCCCATTTCGATAACAATATCCAACTTGATATATTGCAGTAGAATTTCCAATTTCAGCAGATTTTTGATAATGAATAAATGCCTTATTTTCATCCTTTTCAACTCCTATTCCGTTTTGGTAACAAAATCCAACTTGATATATCGCAGCAGCATTTCCCATTTCAGCAGATTTTTGATAATGAATAAATGCCTTATTTTCATCCTTTTCAACTCCTATTCCGTTTTGGTAACAGTGTCCAATATTATATATTGCACTCTCATTTCCCATTTCAGCAGATTTTTGATAATGAATAAATGCCTTATTTTCATCCTTTTCAACTCCTATTCCATGGCGATAATTGTATCCAAGTTCATTGATTACATTAGCATCTTCTAAATTATTTTTTTTATTGTTAAATATTTTCATATAAATCTTTTTCATTTTTGCTTTTAAATGCAACTAAAGAAAAGGTTACAATTATGAAATTTGGAATTGCACATAATTTATATAATTGGTAGTGTATCGTTATTTGAGTAACCCGAGTGCATGCATTACGTTAGTGTAGAAATTAGTCAAAGCAATCTATATCGGTATCGCATTTTCCAGAGTTATTTTACCTTTTTTTGTAATGTTAGAGTAAGGCTTAGAATAAGGATAGATTATAGAGAAACCTTAATTTGTTTAAAGGACAATTTTAAATATTTAATACATGTGATATATTTTACATCCTTCTGGACGTTTAATTTAATATAGCGTGAAAAAAAATAGAACTTCTTTTATATACTGTAGGTATCAAAACTCAGATAAAATAAATGACGTATTTACGTTGTAATATGTGACACATAAAACCTATTTTTTTAAAGTATAGAATAATTTACATAATCGTTTACCAGTACAGCAGTAGATACTTATCTAATATTATTAACATGTCTGAATTTTAAAAATATTTTAAACTCCCACTTATTTTTATAAATGTGGATAGGTTTTTATTCATCGAACCACGGCAATTCCTTAGATTAAAGTTATTGACTCAGTAAATAATCATTGAGAGCAATAATCATTGAGAAACATCACTTTAAATCCTTTATACAATTATCAGCCATTATGAATTTAAAGAAATAGAATGTTGTTCTTATTTATTTTAATGATTCTCTTTAATGCTTTAATGAATGCAAATAAAATTGGGATTATCTGGAGCGTAATATACTAGAAATCCTAGCAAAATTGTGCATTTGCTATTTTTCAACGATTCCTATTTTCCTAGTAGATAATCCCACCTCAGAAATCTTATCTTTGTATAATACATACTGTAAGAGGCAAAACGTGACCTAGCTGTAGGCACGTGTAAACTTGACCATGACCAGAACTAAGGTCCCGAAACGAATCCTTCCGAACTAAGGTCCCGAACCGAAGCTAAGCCGCAAGATCCCGCATGTGAAAGAGCATTTAATAAAATGCTATATTGGGTTTAGCTCGAGGCGAAGCTCATTGAGAACAATTGAATAACGGCTTTATGTCATAGTCGTGTAAATATTTCATTGTAGCTTGTAGATTCACCCTCCGATACTCAATTTAGTTAGGCTGTGTCAAAGCCTTCGCTGTATTTCTCTTGTATAAAAGTCCTATAATTTCTGTTGGTAAAAAGACAGTTAAGTAGAAATAAAATATTAATAAAGACACACCTTAAAATCAGGATCTTAGTGGCAGTAGGATTCTTGGTTCTCAGACCAAATCTTCCATGCAATTCTTTCGAGTTACTTGTATCTTTGCATTATGTTTGTAATGCTTTAACCATGAGGGACCCAGTAGGCCCAAATCCACTCCTCACAATATGCTACATACTTAAATTTGTATAGTATTTATCTACATACCTCAATGTTCTCAATGTTCATTATGTTCTCTAAGAACACAAAAATTTTAAGTTACACATAAATGTGAACATAAGAAATTTCTAAATTTATTATATAAGGAACAAATATGTTAAGTTTGAAATATCTTATTTGTAATTCAAAATTTTAAAATAGGAAAATAAAATAAAGTTGATACATCACTCATTTACTTATTGAAAAAATCTGTAACTAATTTTAATTAAATCAGTTTTCTGGCTGTATAGGGTTTAAATTAATTATTATTGAATATGTGTTATGAATTACTAATATAGAATAATCTGAGTATGAACATACATATAGTATTACATGTTTAGAATTGTGATCTCTATTAGTATCAGATTTTCCTTTTATTGACTAATTGTGTAACAATAATTTGATTTTAAACTATCTTTTTTTACTTGTGACAGAAATCACTATAAAATTTATATAAACTTATTATGATATTTTAATCAGCTTAACTTTACATTAGACAACTTTTTATAATAATATACTGTAATACCAGAATATTGTGACTGATCATATGAAAAATGTACAAAATGCAATAAGTGCAATAAGTACAATAAGTTATATTTATGATCAGAAATGGTATTTTAGATTCAAAAAGATAGATAGAGAATAAGCTAAAGAAATATTAAATATTAAATAAATATATGTAAATGGTTTTAATTAGTTTTAATAGATAATAAGTATAAAGACATATTTGTATATGATGACTTTAATATTATAAATAAAGGCTAAAATGGTCTTTAGAAATAGAAGTGCTCTATTAGTTTTACTATATAATAAGTTCCTAATATCTTATATTATCTATAATAAACACTAATACTAATATTGATATAAACCCTATAAATTACACAAAATTTTGTTATTCATTTAAGTTTTTTATTATATAACTTATATTAGTTTTATTGATTGACCCAAAGTAACCAAAAGCTTTAATCATTTATTAGTTAAATTTAATATCTTTTTTTAAATGATTATCTATTATTGGTTGCAAGAGAATTCAAATTGTAAGTAATTGAATTGCAAAAATTCACCTATAACAATACTTTAGTTGTATTATTTTTTTATAAAAACTAGAATATAATTATATAAGCCTTGAATTAATAATAAAAATATTTATATTGGTTAACTAATTTTCATTTATATTATAATCTTCTTAATAAATAAAAATTAAATCCAAGTAAAAATAAGTACTGCAAAGCAAAACCTATAATAGTATAATTTTTATATATCTTTGTTAAAAAAATGATATTATATGTGAGTGAATCAATAAAAATCAAGCAAATTGTTTTTATTGAAATTTTTTTAAACCTTTAAACAACAATAACTTAACAAAAGCTTTATCAAATTTAATAAAAAATTTTTTAAATAAATTTTACAATTAGTAATATTTATTTTAAAAAAACTTTTATTAATTTTGATAAAGTTTTTGCTAAGTTATTGTTGGTTAAAGTTTCAAAAAAATTTACTTGAAAAAAATTTGCTTGATTTCTATTGACTCAACTCTATATTAAATTTTTTTGTTTTTAGTAAAGCCAATATCATCAATAGCTACTATTTTTATTTGTATTTTAATAAATGCATTACATTAACTTGTACAAGATAAGTGTGCAACTTGTTATATATGTAACTTTTGATTACCTATTTAAGCAGTCTGTCTAAAGATTTTACATTAGCTATTATATCTGTAATTTGTTGAAGATTATCTATTTAAACACTTTGGTCCTTATATTATATTCAGGCAAATAGCATCTGGTTTTTGTACAACTAAATGTTATCTAATCTAACATTTAACTTTTCTTTTTATATATTTTGCTGTTATCTATTTCAGAGCATATTATCTGATTATAAGGTTCTGAAGTATCTCTTTGTTAACTATCTACCTATTCTATAGAATATTAACAAGGCTAGCCTTTGTAAAATTTACCTGAACCTTAGTATCTATTTTTTAGCTAATTCTTAGTACTTTAGTATATCTCTGTTTTGTTTCTAGACTCTTAATCCAGATAGTCTAATAGAACTGTGATCTGTTCTTGATATATCAAATCAGTCTGATATTCTTTTTCTTCAGTTCAGTTTATTTTAAGATTCTTGCCTATCTAACTTCTTTATATTGGTATCTGTTTTCTAAATCTAACCTTTACAGTAATATCATTGAAGACTTGTGTTACTTTCTATTCAGGTTTTCTCAAATAGGCTTCAGTTTTTTTCAGTTCTATGGATTTATATAGGTACAAAAACTTATCTTGAGTTTGTACTATCTGGTATTGGTTTGCATTCTTCTATATAATTAAAGTTATACAGATGCCCTATAACCTGTCAGTTATACTAGTGCAACTATAGTTACAAGTATCTTATTCTAACTAATTGATAGAAAAGCTATTGCTATAATATATATGTATTATATAAATTATTATTCAAATTTTTGTTGTTAGTAGGTTTTGAACTCACTATTTATCACTTGAAGGTTGACAACTTATTCACTTTACTAAGTTATCATACCCTTTCACTATATTATTAGAATTCAATTTTTTTGATAATACATATAAATTAATGATTAATATGTAATATAAAAATATAATAGAAGTTAATTTTGCTAAGTTAATAAAATTATTACTGATTTTTGCTTTGCAGTATAGTGATCTTTATTAAGATTATTATAAATTTTTATTTTGTAGAATAGTAAACTTTATCATAATTATTTAAATTTTGTAAATCATTTTGTTAATTAATTAAAATAAAATATATTTAAAGATATTTACTATAATGACTTACTATGTATTATATAAAAATTATAAGCTCTACTGCTACTTATCCCTTAAACTATAAGCTTTTGCAGTCAAATTTGTCTGTTTTTTTATATTTTTTTAATTTTGATTTACTTTTTTGAAATATTAAAATATTTAAATAAAATTTAGTATAATAATATTTAAAAATAAGGATTGCTTTATTGCAATATTTATTTTAAAATTATAAAAAAAACAAATTAGGTTACTTATAGATTAAAAATATATAATTTCAAAAAAAAATTTTAAAAAAATTTTTTAGTTTATCTATAGTAAACTTTTTAAATATTGATTTTAAACCTATAGATTTTAATACAACTTTTTAGTCTATATTAATAATTACAATTTTAATTATTACAAGTTTAGTAATTTATATATAAAAATTA
>CAJVQA010008256.1:0-13102 GCA_910591915.1 Cetraspora pellucida | reverse complement strand
TTTAAGCAGTTACACTAATACTTTATTAAGATTCTTGAAACTATATATATATATATATATATAATTACATAGAATTTCCTAATACCTAAGTTTAGCATCACTTGGCCACCCTAATGGTACCTAAGTGCAACCTGTCATACTATCTTAGTTAGAGACAGACTGCTCATCTAACTACTTAAAGCTATACCAGAAGGAACTTCTCCTTTCTGTGACAAGCATATCAATTGTCATCAATGCTTCATTCTTCATTTATTTAACTTTTTCTGTTTTTTTTTCTTTTTTATCTTCTTTTGAAATTTTACTTTCTATCTTCTTTCCTTTTTGTTTTTCTTTTCCTCTATCACCCTTTTTCATTTTATTCATTATATTAGAGCTCTTTTTCCATTTTTGTACTCTTTCATATTGAATTCTTTACACTTAATTATAAAAGATGTTTTATGCTATTCTAGTTACTATGTTTATATATTTTTGTGTTGCATTTTTGTTTAACAGCTGTTCAAGTCCTTTTTTAACTTTTAGTATCATGAGTCCTTTTATTAGTGCTTTTCTGTTCTTAATTTCTTCTTTTTCTGTCTCTTCAAAGAGTGTCTTATATAGCACTTGTGATGGGATTCTATCTTTTTCTTTTCTTTGAAACCATTCCATGCTGTTGCTACTGAAACTTTTTAGATTTGTTTCCATAGACTTCTTTGTTTGTTGCAGCTTATCATATGTGCTTGGGTTTCTATTTTATCATCTTGACAGACTTGACAGTCTGCTGTTATGTATACTTTTGGTCTTCACTGTTTAGTTCTTCTAATGTTAGTAAATTGTCCATTATACACTTGATTGCTATAGCTCTTCTTGTACTAAATCTAAAAAATATCACATTATAATATTAGGTATATTAAAATAATTAGTTATTCAAATATGTATAAATTACATCTTCATTTGCTAAAAACATTATATCTAATTAGCAAATTAATGTACCTTTTAATAAGTTTGTATCAAAATCCTGAAAATTTAATTATTACTTTACATGATGCAATATTTAAAGTCTATAGACTTTGAATATTTGCATCATATAAAGTGACAATTAAACTTTCAGAATTTTGCTTTCAGAATTTTGATACAAACTTTCTTTTAATAAGTTAAACTTGTCTTATATTTATTAAAATAGTATAATAAATTTATAACAGATGCTAGTAGTATGAATAATTAAAAACAAATTAACAATATTAAAGGCATTTCAATTATAATATATTATTTTAATATTATCAATTAAATTGTCAATTTGTTTTAAAAATGATTTTATATGCTATATATATTTTTTTATTGAACTTATTTAATTGTAATTATTTTTTTAGTTAGATATTTTGATTTTTATTCTTTTATAAATAACATATAAATTTAAAAAAAAAATAATAAAGAAAACTTCTTACTTGGAATAGAGATTGTATCTGAGTAAATATTTTTATTATATATCTGTAATAAATTTTTATATAACTAAATATTTTAATAATATCTAAGTAGAAATTTTTTTAATAGATATAATCTTCAGTCAGGAAAGTAATTTTATAAATAATATTATTAATTTTAGGTCCTTTAAGTATATATATAAGTTTTTGCAATAGAAAGTATTTCTTAATTGAATATTCAATAGTTTAGTCTTTTATCTAATATAAAATTATGAATGTTTACTATTATTAAAAAATGAAATAAAGCAAAAATTAATCTGAATTTCTTATTTTTTATTATTCAAAATTAATATTTGGATTTAGTAATTTGCTTGCTTTAGCAATAAAATAAATAAAATAGATAAAAATATAAAGTTTAATAATTGGTATTAGAAAATATAAACTATTGTTTTATTTATATATATATCTACTTTGTATACATTTATCATAAAGAAAATTAAAAAAGTTTTAATAATCTAACTTCTAATATAAACAATTCTGTTTATATTTTGGCAAATTATAAGTATAAAAAATTTAAGCCTATTGATATACGTATTGTTATCAAATTCTAAATAAGAATTTTTTAGTATATTTAAATGAATAATGATTTTTTAAAGAAATTACTCAAAAATTTTAACAAACAATAACAATAAGTAACCTAATTATTAGAGTAAAAAAAGAAAATTAATATTATAGATTTGAAATTTACAATATATTATAAGTATAATATATTATTTACTAATTGATATAGATTATTGTCTAAAGTTGATCTAGGCATTATATTAAAGCTATTGCCAAAAAATTAAACAAAAATTGTCTGATATTTCTATAAATTAAATTCTATTTTTATTAAAAATTTTTTGAAATATTTTCATTAGAGTTTTTCTATAAAGATCTAAAAAATTTAAAAAATTATATCAAAATTATATTAATATAGGTAAAATTTTAAAAAATTATTTAAAGTTAATATAATATTTAAAATCAATTTAATCAATTCTTGAAATTAAAAATTAGTAGAATAAGAATTAATTCTAAATTATTTTAAAAAAAATAATGATAAAATAAAAAATACTTATGTCAATTTAGTTTAAAGATTATTTAGTATTATGATTATTATTGGATATGGTGCCCTAGTAAAGTGGATAAATTGTTAACTCTCAAGTGGCAAATCTAGAGTTCAAATTTTAGTGATAATAAAAATTTGTAATTCTTTCTGTGTTATGGTTAACTGTTTTCCATGATTGGTTGAGATTAGATATCTGTAACTTATATCATATCAGCATGACTAGAAGGTTTAGACATTTGTACAACATTGTATAAAGAAATACAAATTAGTACCAGGCAGTATGAACCTAAGCTAAGTCTTTAGGTTGTGTAAATTACAGAAACTAGGTAAAAAGATAAAAGCCTATTTAAAAGACCTAAGTAGAGAGGTAATCTGAATCTTCGATAATGCTACTATAAAAACTAAATCTATAAAATGAAACTAGAATTTGTAAAACTAAACAAATATGCTAGTCTTTAAGAAGGAACCAAATGAACCAACCAGGCTGCCAGAATTTCTGAATTTTGGAAAAAAAGAGTACATGCCAGAGAACATGTAAACTAGAGGTACAGTTACAGCCTATCTTTCTGAGCTATCTAAAATGGCAGCTTAGTAAAACTTAAATTGAATATCAAAGTAGTAAAAATATATTGTGAAGTCAGTACCAGGGTTTAAGTGAACTCTATAAGGGCATAATGATTTAATAGTATGCTCTAACTGCCAGAGTTAGTCTTAGCTATAGCAATACTAGATTAGCTGTAAGAATATGATACAGAAGATTCTGGAAGGTTTAGTACAAGGTCAAAGGTTTCTTATATGAGTGAACTGCTTTAAAAACTTAGTAATCATGGCATATTTTCACTAGTATCAGCTAAGATCATTGGTAGACAAAGGTAAGTAGATGGATACAGAAACTAAAATGGTTAAATAGAGAATTTACAAGCTGATTTCAGGTATGGCAGCTAGTGTAGCACCTTTGGATAAACTACTTAAATTAGATAATAACTAAAGTTGTATGAGTGGCTAGTTGTACATTCTTTTTATAATTGTTCTCTATAGTTGTAATACAACCATTAGCCAAATATACTATCAATAAAATTCTGAGTTACAAGTATTCACCTTAATATTAAAAAAAAAAAGTATTATAATTATTTAATATAATTATAATGGCCTGTTAATGTATATAAAAAATAAATATGCATAATTCTTTAATATTTTCTTACTAGTGTTGTTAAAAGTCTTGTATATTAGTAATTGCTGCATTCATTTATTTTTATTATTTTTTTTTTTAGTATTAAGATAACCTCTTTGGTCCTAACTTTTTATTAATACTTATATTTAATATATGTTTATATAGACATATTTATATTAAACTATCAAATAAGTATACAACTGGCTATATATATAACTTTTTTATATTACCTATTTAAAAAGTCTGTCTAAAGGTTCTTTACCAGTTGCTGTATCTAAAATCTTTGCTTAGATGCTCTATTTAAACTCTCTGATCTGATTCTAGTATTAACTTTACTAAGTTACTTAACTCAAATCCTTTTATTTTCAATATAGAACTACAATTCTTAGACTATTTTTATTCTTGAGATAAATCTACCAAAGCAAGTTATATTCTCTTTTTACTGCTAACCTGGTTAATGCTATAGTTAAAATTAACACTTGCAGTCAGAATTATCTATTAAATCACTATTATCCTTATAAAGTTCATTCAAATTTTAATATTTGGAGTCTTTGCCTTAAAAATAACCTTACAGGACATAGTAAATCATATGATCTAAACTTGATTTTTAAGACAAAGATCCTATTTGTCTTTTTTAACATCTTTTTTATCATTTCTTACTAATTGCTACTCAGAACTGATAGGACTAATTTAGATGATCCAGTATAATATACTTATATATCTTTTTTTTCTAATAATATTGGTAATCTGATTAATACATATACTTCTTTTATATACCTGTTATCTGATTTATTTAACAATTCCTTTAGAATGTTTCATAAGCTTCTATTAGTCTAACAGTATTATCAAAAGTTTGTACTATCTCTTTACTTGAGATTTCTAAATAGATTTCTATCTTCTTAGTTTCTTAAGCTTTTATGTTTGATAGTCTTATTATAAGGTTGCATTAAAGCTTTAACAATATAGATTTTTTATATTTTTCTATATATATGTAATGTTATACTTCATATAAATACTCTAAGCTTCCAATATCAGATAAAGTCTGACTTGATATACCTAAGATTACAGATGCCCAAAACTTAACTAATTGACAAAAGACAGTT
Organism: Cetraspora pellucida; assembly: GCA_910591915.1. Classification (NCBI taxonomy): domain Eukaryota; kingdom Fungi; phylum Glomeromycota; class Glomeromycetes; order Diversisporales; family Gigasporaceae; genus Cetraspora; species Cetraspora pellucida. The sequence goes on along the minus strand of CAJVQA010008256.1, from coordinate 8,326 downwards.
ATTATAATACAGATATAATTTTCAAAATTTGTTATTTGTAAGAATTAAACCTTAAACTTGCTACTTGAAGGTTAATAACCTATCCATTTCACTAGGTCATCATACCTATCTATTTATTATTATTTATTATATTGAGTAATAAATTATATAATAAAAAAAAGTAGAGTGTAGTGACCTAGTGAAGTGATCAGATTGTCAACTTTTTAAGTAGAAGATTAGATATTCAAATTCTATCAACAATGAAAATTTGAATAATTATTTATGTAATTTGGTATTATGACAACTGTTTCTAATGATTGGGTTAAGATATTTGTAATTATGATTACATCAGCATGACTGGCAGGTCATAGAATATCTGTGTAACTTGTTATATAGAGGAATGCAAACTAATAAATTGGATAGTACAAACTTAAGATAGGTCTTTGTGGCAATGTAAATTTATAGAAATTAAGAAACAAGAAGCTTATTTAGGAAGACCTGAGTAGAAAGATAACACAGATCTTTGATAGTATTACTGTAAAAGCTAGATCTAAGAAATGAATATTAATGCTAAATAGCCAGATGGGCAAGAACTTTTGAGTTGGGAGTCTTGAAGATACTACCAATCAGGCTGTCAGATCAGATCAAAGAAAAAGGATATCAGACTAACCTGATATACTAATAGACTGATTATAGTTCTACATAGGCTATCTGGATTAGAAGTTTGGTAAAAGAAGCAAGAGTATACTAAAGTACTAGAAATATGCTATAAAGTAGATACTGGGGTTTGTATGAATTCTACAAAGGCATAGCAGTTTAATAGTTAGTCCTAACTGCAAGTGTTGGTTTTGCTATAATAATATCTGGATCAGCTGCAAAAAATAGATAAACAGCAGACTTCAGTAGGTTTACCTCAAGAATAACTATCCTAAAGTTGAGATGAAGGATCTAGGCTTGACCTAGTGAAGTAATATAGGACAAATTCAGAAGGTTTAAATAGAACACTTAGCAGAGATGTTATTAATAGAAATAAGACAAATTTATATAATATGTAATAAATTTGTTTTATTTTTATTGATATTATTCTATATATAAATCTATATAAACTGTTATGTTATATAATTCTGTAGTTAGTTATTTCCTATTTATGCCTTATGTTAGGCTAAATTTGATAAAAATTATTTTATTTTTCTTTTCTAAGCAGTTATACTAGTACTTTATTAAGATTTTAAAATTATATTTGCAATTACATAAATATCTTTATCAACTAAGCTTAGCATTACCTAACTACCCTAATAGTATCTAAGTGCAACCTGCTGCATTACTTTAAGCAAAAGTAAGCTGCTCATCTGACTACTTAAAGTTCATAATAAAAGGGTCTTCTTCCCTTTATGACAAACTTTAAAATTGTTTTTTGTACTTCTTTTCCAATTTGTTTTTTTTTTTGCTTTTTTTTTTTTTTCTATTATTTGCTAATTTGGCTTTTCTTTTTATTTGGTACTTTTTTCTCTTTTTTTTTTTTTTTTTATTCTACCTGTTATTTTTTTATTTTTTTCTCATTTATTAATTTTTTCACATCAAATTCTCTATACTTGTTTGTAAAATATGTTTCAGGCTGTTCTTGCTATTATGTTTATAAACTGATGTCTTGATTTTGTACTTAAAAGCTGTCTTAATCTGTTTTGTATTTTTTTTAAAATGAGATCTTTAATTAGTGTCTCTTTTATTTTTATTTCTTTTGCTTCTGTTTTTTCAGAAAGCACTGTATATAGTATATATAAAGGAATATTAACTTTTTCTTCTTCTTTTAGCCTCTTTTAGGCTGTTGTAATAGTTATTTTAGATTCTTTTTTAAAAATTTCTTTGTTTTTTATATGCTACCAAATGTTCTTATATTTTTTTTTGTTTTATCTTGGCATACTTGGCACTCCATTGTTAAGTATATATATGGTCTTCTTTTGTTAAGTTCTTTTAAGGTTGGAAGTTTATTTATTATACACTTTATAAATACACTTCTTCTGATACTACTTCTTCTTGTTATGCAGTATACTTTTTTAAATATCTTTAGTCTTTTCCAAAAGTATATCTAATTATAAATTATAACTTCTGTTTTTGGCTACTTGCTTTCATTTTTTTCTATTCTGCTTCTAATCTTGTATTTATTATAAACTTGCAAAGCAGTTTTGCTAGTATATTAGTACATTTATTTTTTTACTTTAAGCAGTACTCTATCTCTTCACAACTGACTTATTCAGTTTGTATTATCTCTTTATTTGTTGTATCTTTTTTTGCTAGACTATTAGCTTTATTATTCTATTTATCTTTACTATAGCTTTTAATTCTATCTGAATGTTCTTTGTTATAATAAGCTCTCTAATTTTCATTACCTATATTGCATTCTTTTTTTTAAGAATTTTATTTCTGTCAATTTGTTCTAAACCTCTACTAATGTTTCTTATTGCAACATTGCTATCTGTTATATTTTTATTTGCTTTTTTCTTAGTATTGTTAGAATTGCTGTCCATATCACTACTAACTTAGCTATTGTTAATGTTTGCTATCCTTCTAAACCTAATGCTAACTCTTCTTCTAACTATTCTTATATTTTATCTGTTTGCACCTACCTTATGCCTATACTATTTTTACTTCTTGTATCTTCTTAAGTTTTTAAATTTGCTGTTTATCTGTGTATATTATATACTTGTTCTTGTTTCTAGTTATATTCCTTCTTAAAATTTCTATTATTTTTTGATTAATATTAACTTTTAACTTTTGTTGTTTGATCATCTCTACTTTTAGCTCTTTTATTACTTTTAGTATTTTAAATTTCTGTTCTTCAATTACTAGTTTGTTTGTCTTTATTATTTTTGTTAGTTGATCTATTGCTATCTTGATCTTATTGCTGCCATTTTTTATCAATATATTTGAAATCACATTAATTTGTTGTTTATTCTTATCTACTGCTAGCAGCTATCTTCTTGATATTCTTCTTTTCTTATACAATTTTTATATCTGTTAATTTCTATAGCTAATTTACTTTCATTATTCTGTATTTGCCAATGTTCTATTAATATTTTTTTTTTTTTTTCTTGACTATCTTTTCTAACTATCAATAATTCTGTGCACCATGTACTATTCATTCTTTTTTTTTTTTTCTGAAATATACTTTTATCTTATTTGCATTATTAAAGTATTTTGCCTATTTGTTCTAAATTGTCTTTTAACTTTTTTGTTTTCTGATCTACTAAGCACTTCTAGTTCTATTATCTTAAACTATTCTACTTTTTTTCTTTTACTCAATAGGCCTTGATAACTTTTTAGCTGCTGCCATGTAATTAATTTCTCTTCTCTTGTATTAAGCAGCTAATTTAGGTATATTAAGTTTGCTTTATTTATTTTAGTACTATTTCTTTTCTATAACTATATATTTATAAGTTCTTTTATTTTGGTTTCATATCCAAATATTATTTATAAATTGCTTTTCATTTTTATGTTTATATTAAGTTTTTTTACTTTTAATAATATTAAATAAGCTAAGTTACTTTTCTAACCTTTTATATTTTCTGGCATCTCTTCTATTTTCTATATATTTTTTGTTAAATCTGCTCTTTAGCAGTCTTGCATTATTCTTAATTTTGTTAACTGTTCAAAAATATCTTGTCTGTTTAGTCTTGCTAATAGGCTACTTATTTGTTTTGTTACTAATTCTAATTATAATGTTCTACAGCTTTTAAGATCTTTGTATTTTATTATGCAGTTTTTTAATGTTCTTTGTAGACTGCTTTTTTGTTTTACTAAGCTTATTATTGGTTAATGTATTTTACTTATACTTCTTTTTGATATTTTTATTAGTTATAGCATATAACTTAATTTTAGTATTATTACTATATTATTTATATATACAATTTGACTTATTGTTATTTTTTTGTGTCTAAGATCTTTTATTATTTAGCTGATTATTTCTTTAGCCTTCTTTTTTACTAATACTTTACTTATTATATTATTTAGCTATATTCTTAGTAAGAGAACTATCTTGTTTTTTGCTTCTTCTATTATCTTACTTTTTCTAAAAATTACTTCTCTTTTTTATTTTTTTATTTTTATATTCATTATTAGCAGCTTTGATTTAAATCTATTTATCTCTATGTTGTTCATATTAAAAAAATTTTCTGCTATCTTTAAAATCTTTATTAGCTGTTTTTTACTATTTGCAATTCATATTGTATTATTTACATATGCAATGGCTGCTTGGTAGTACTTTATGGTATTGCTGCATTGCATGCCTCTTTTGATTTGCTGCTCTATTATGTATTCTAAGTTTTTATCTTTTTGTACTCTCTCTAATAGTAGATTATAAAAAAGCTGCCATATTAATAAAGATATTACTTCATCTTGATTTATGCTATCTTTTGCTATTATCTTTTCTATTAGACTGTAAGCTGTGATAATTTTTAGTTTCCTTTTATAAAACAAGTCCAAGATGTATTTTATTGTTCTTTTAAGCATTTTAACTCTTCGCAATACTAATTCCAAACTCTCAAATAGAACTAAATTAAATGTTTTTTTTATATCTTATAGAAGTAACTATACTTTTTTAATTTTCTCTTTTATTTCTTTTATTATTATATTAAAAATATATATTGGATATCTATGAAGTTGTCTAAGAGATCTGTATAATTTGGTCCTTTAAGTATTTCTTTTTTTGTAAACATTTTGGCAAGCCTTTTTGTTATTACTTTTGTTATAACTTTTCTAAATGTTTCTATTAATGCTATTAGTCAAATATTGTTTAAATTATATTTTTACTTAATATTTTTAGATATTAGATAAACTTGTACTATCTTCTATTTAGTTGGTATTTTTTTTACTTCTAAATATAAATTTGTAAAGTTTCTAAATACTTCTTATATTTTTTTTTTGCTTATTTTATCAGAATATAACTTATATCTAATATGTCTAGCATCAGCAAAATAAATATACAAATATTGTAAAAGATTTTGCATACTGAAAAATTTTTGAAATAACTGTGATTGATGCAAAATTATTTTAAAATAAATAATTTCACAATATTGTAAAAGAATCAAAATAATTTTAAAAAAATTTTAACTATTTTACAAAATTTTAAAAATTAATAAAACTAAAAAATAAAAATATATTTTGAAAATATCAAAATATTTTGAAATATTTTGAAATATTCAGAAGAATTTTAAAAGAATTAAAAAATTTCAAAATAATTTTGAAATATTTTGAAAATTATGAAATAATTTTTATTAATAAATTTATTTTATTTTATTTAAAATTTTGCTATTTATATGTTTTAATATATTTAATATGATTTTTTTATTTGTTATTAACTAAGCAAATTTAATTAATTTTAATCTGTATCAACTTTATTTAATTAATTTATATATTAAATACAAATAAAATATAAGTAAAGATAAAAAAAGAAGAAATAACTATATAAAAATTTACAAATAGGTAAAAATTTTTAAAGATATTTAAATAGTATTAAATAATCTAAAAACATAAAAGTTGTATTAGTAAATAAATCAAAAATCAAAAAAGTTTCATTTAAATATTAAATTTCTGTATTCTGATTGATATAAATTAAGCTAAAAAAAAAAGATTATTAGAAAATAATAAAAATAAAAAAAAAGTTTATAATTCTTCTTTAGTATCTTGATTTTTATCAAATAAATCTAAATTAAATATTAATAATATTAGTAAATTATTTTAAAAATAAATAAAAAAATGTAAAGATATTTGAAAATAAGCAAAAATATATAAAAATATTTAAAAATTTTAAGAATTATAGAAATATTCTTAAAATACTGCAAATTATATTTATATATAAGTTGTAATTTAATAATCATACCTTTTCTTAGCCTTTTATTTATCTAATAAAATTTGTTAATTGTAATTAATATTAAAAATAAAAAAAATTTTAAAATAATACAAACTATTTTAGATTTTTGTGAAATATTTTTTATTTATTGCAACTGGTTTGGGTATTTTAGAAATATTTAAAAAGATAAAATAGAAAAATATTTAATAAATTAATAATTAATAAAAAATATTTTTCAAAATATTTAAAAAACTAATATAAAAACACCAAGTTTTAAATATTTAGTTATACATTTATTATATTCTGAAAATTATAAAAAAAGGTTATAAATTATTAAAATATTCAAAATAATATACAAATATTTAAAATATTTTAAATTAATTTCAAATATAAAATATAAAATTATACTTTTTTAAAGTCTTCTGAAGTTTTATTTTCTTCAGAACTTGATATATTATTATTGATGTCTAATGTTGAAATTTTTTTATTATATTCTAACTTTTTCTAATATATAAAAAAAATTTTGGTTATATAAATAAAAATTTTATAATAATATAATAAATATATATCAAATTTCTTAAAAGTTTGTATTTATAATACTTTCAAAAATTATCAAACTATCTTGCATTAGATCAAACATAGTTTGGCAAACTGCTATAGCATATGCAATTTTTTCTAGAGTTGTATTACCAGAGAGTCAAATCTTGTTTAATATAAGTAACATATAAGTATCTTCTAAGTTTTCAAAAAATTCTTGAAAAGTTACTTATAACAAAATTTGGTTTCTTCAAATTATTTCTACTTAAGAATAATCTTAGACTTTGCTTTATTATTAATAAAGGTTAAGAGATTTTTAAATATAACAAATATAGTATTTTTAATTTTGGTAGTTAAGATACTTTACAATAATCTAATTTTTTTTTTTTTTTTTTCAGTATTAAGGTGACTTCTTTGGTTCGAGCTTTTTATTAATACTTATTGTAGGTACATGTTTATATAGATGTATTTATAATGAACTATTAGATGAGTATACAACTGGCTACATATATAACTTTTTTATATTACCTATTTAAGAAGTCTGTCTGAGGATTTTCCATCAGTTGCCGTACCTAACACCCCTACTTAGATGTTCTATTTAAACCTTCTGATCTAACCTTAGTATTAATTTCACCAGGTTACAGACTTGGATTTATTCACATTTGATTATAGGACTATAATCCTTAAACTATTTTTATTCTCAAGGTAAACCTACCAGAGTGAGCTATATTCTCTTTTACTGCTAACCTGGTTTGATGCTATAGCCAAGACCAACACTTGCAGTCAAGGTTATCTCTTAAATCACTATTACTCTTGTAAAGTTTACCCAAACCCTAGTACTCATCTTTCTGACTTTTTTTTCATCATTTCCTACTAGCTACAACTCAGAACCAACTGACTCTCCAGACTTCCAATCCAGATGGCCTAGTATGGTATACTTATGTATCCTTTTTCTCTGGTGATTCCGGTAGCCTAGTTGGTTATATGCTCCTCTATACATCTTTGTCATCTGGTTTATCTAACAGTTTCTATGAAGGTGTTTTATAGGCTTCCATCAGTCCAATGGCATCATCAAAAGTTTGTGCTATCTCTTTACTCAGGATTTTCAAGTAAGTTTCTGTCTCTTCAGTTTCTTAGCCTTCTATGCCTAGTGGTCTTATTGTAGGTTTGCACTGAAGCCTTATATAATATCAGTTTTTATATTTCTCTATATACATGTACTGTGTAATGTTATACTTCACATAGATGCCCTGAGCTCCCAATGTCAGGTGGGATCTAATTTGGTATATCTAAGATTACAGATGTCCAAAACCCAACTGATCGGTAAGAGACAGTTACCATAACACAAGTATAATTTCCAAAATTCATTGTCTGTGAAAATTGAACCTTAGATCTGCCACTTGAGGGTTAACAACTTATTCACTTCACTAAGTCACCACATCCATATCTAAATTTCTTTAAAAGCTATAAAAATATAATAAAAATTGAATTTTAAAAATATTTGAAACTATTTGATATATTGTAAAATAATTTAAAATAATTTATAATAATATAAATAAAATTTTTAAGTATTATTAAGATAAAAAATAACTTTAAATATTATTAAAATATTTTAATTTAAATTTCTTAACAAATAATTATAAAATAGTTGTTAAGATACTTTTAACCAAAAATTATAATAAAGTTTAAAAATTTTTTTTTTTTGATAATACTTATTTAAAAAATTTTTTACTAATTCATGAAAATTCTTCTTATAGTAAGTATTCTATTGGTTCTTTGACTTTCTTAAAATAAATTCAAAATGATTTACTCTTAGGTAATATTCTACAGCTGACTTAATTTTTTTTTTTTAAAGTATATTGCTCTTTCTATTAAATTTTTAGAAGCTCTCTTTATAATTTGTTATTATAAAAAATTTATTAGAATAAATTATAAACTAAAATTAAAATAAATATTAATTAATTA
>CAJVQA010008255.1:0-13102 GCA_910591915.1 Cetraspora pellucida | reverse complement strand
TCTTTGTAAAAACTTCAATTGAATTTCAATAAAGTTAAAGGCATGGCCTCACCACTAATATTTAAAAAAAAAAAAAAGATTATGACCAGGTGATTGGTAGTATAGTAGTATATTTCAGTAATAAGAATGTGCTAAAATTGTGTTTTCTAAGTAGGAAAACCAAAGAGGTTTTCTTTCTTTAGGCAAGAATAAAAGTCTAGATGAAAGAGTTTCCAATCTAATAAGGTACTGTTGTCAGCTGTGTAGAGTTGTTCAAGATATATAATATTAGATTGTCTAAGTTGTTTTTTAAAAATTGGATATTTAGAATGCTGAAATAAGATTAATTCTAGTAACTGGCCTTTATTACTAATTGTATAGAGTTATATAATATTAGGATTGGCTAATATTACTAAGCCAAGATGAATAAAAAGTTGAATAAGTTTAAAGTTTAATGAGTGTCTGTTAGGACCATCAATAATTGGTTTAAGATGAGTGCTTGATACTTTATTAAAAGAAATCAAGATGTATTTATTTAATAAAATATATAACTAATTACCAATAACAAAAATATTGGTTTATAAAACTTTTTCAAATAACTAGAAATTTTTAGAAACTGAAATCTGACCATCTAGAAGAAGAAAAATGGTTCAACAACTTTACTTAAAGATACAAGTAAGGTTTACTTAATAGAATTTTGAAAAATAATTAAATGTTTTTTGCAAAAATTTGGTATAAGTAATCTATAAAGAGAGTTACAAAATTGGTCCTGTCATATGTTAAATTTAATAAGTAGTTTTTTTAATAATAGTTAGGTTCTATTGGTAAAGAAGATTTTAAATTAATGTTAGTTAAATATACTAGTATACATTATATAGTTACAACTTAGAAATAGATTATATATTAGTAAATATATTATTTATTAGTCTATTTATCAAAGACAAGTTATTATTATTTTTTTAGATCTTTATTAATAATTATAAATACTTTTTATATAGTACAATTTATATAATTAAATTTTTTTTTTGGTATTAAGGTGAAATTATGCCCTCTTATCTTTATTATATATTTGTTTTTTTTTTAAATATTAATAATGAAGCTATGCTTTTAATTTTATTAAAATTCAATTAAAGTTTTTATAAAGAAAAGCTTGCTTTTAAATTGCATATAAAGAATAAAGACTTAGACATATAATCTTAATCTGTGACCTAAACCTACAAGAATGGCCAAGGCTCACCTAGATTTGAATTTGAGTAATAATATAAAAGAAGAGTATGGTATTTAATTCATTGAATAATTCAAAGATCAATTTTAGTAATAATTTGTAATATTGAAATAGAAGGTAAAGGTAGACTAGAAGAATGACTATGAGTTGAGTTAGTAGAAAGTATAGTTTAAGACTGTGCAGAATGTAAAATACAGTATGAAATTCATATTTGTTTGTATATTTGTTGGTTTAAGTAAAGAAGAAGTTTAATAGAAAGAATAGTAGCAGTATAATAATAAATAGAAAAATTGTAAATAGTATAAATAAGATCAATAAGAACTAAACCAGATAGGATAGAAATAAGTAAATGTATATATGCAAAGTTCTGCAGTTTGAAACTGTTAAGTATGAAAATTTCAATATGTAAATTAGAAACAAAATTAGCAAACATATTAAGATTGGTTGTATTTAAAATACTATTAAGAGAATTAGAGATTAAGTAATAAATTGTTTGGGTTAATGGGCAGGTAACCAAATAGAGTGAAGAGCTAGTTTGGTTGCATTGATGACAGAAGAAAGGAAAAAAAAGTTATGTTTGTGGAGATTATAAAAACAGAAAGTTCATTTATAAGAATTTTAACTCAAAAAGTTTTAGAGTAGATAAGTAAAAACTGTAAGCAAAATTGGTAATATTTTTATTATTGTTGATGTAAAGCCATGTAGCTTCTTAGTTAATGTCAGATGCAATAGTAGACCATTGTTAAAAATAATGTTGAGATGTCCAAAGTGTTATAATGTGGACTTGGCATATAGTTCAAATAAAGCATCAGATAGGAATTTCAATAGAAAATTCATCAATAAAAGAAGTATAGTTGAGGTTGTAAGAATTATTAGTTAAGAATATTAGCTAAGGTAATATTTGGTGATTATAAGCAAGTTGATTAGCAAGATTATTAAATGGATTATCTTAATATACAGTAACTTTGTGAAAAGTAAATTAAATTTCATAAGCTCAATAAAATTAATAAATGTTTGCCAGATAAAGAAATATGAAGTATCAGTATAAGAAAGAGTAGATGCTGATTGGCAAATGTTATGATATTTGGAGATTACTGATTATGAGTCAGTAAATATGTGAACAGAGCAATATCTAGAAGCAGTAATAATTGCTAAGAGAATTACAAGAATTATAGCTTTGAAAGAACATGACTACAGTTTAACTTGTGCCTAAAATGAGTTAATAATTGTAGAGTTATTAACTTGAACCCAACCTATGCCCATAGAGCACTGTGAGGTACTAAGATCAATAACAGAACCATCAGTATAAAATGAAATAGATAATAGATTGTAATTTGAATTAGCAATAGTCTGAAGATCATTAACAAGTTGGCATGTTTTAAAAATAGAAAGTAGTTGTTATAGATTAATTGTGAGTAAAGGAGAAGATGAAATATGTAAGAGATATTAAAGAACAACAGAGTATACAATATCAAAAAAGTTTGTATGAAGGTTGAGAGTTTTGTTAGGATTGATGCAGCAAAGTAGCTAAATAGCCAAGTTAGTAGAAATAAAATAGTACATTTGTTAATAATTGTATTTGAATTAAGATGACATTCAGTACATAATGTGATAATAAAGGGAGGAGTAGAATAAAGATTAGAGAAATAAGACTGGAATAAGCATTGCTAGTAATTAATAAGAGTAAGACCAGTAGGTGTATTATGCATTTTGGCTTTGTTTATAATTATTTGATTATTAAGAACAGTAAGTAACCAAGATTTAGTGTTAGAGATAAAGTGGCCAATAAAGTAGCAGAAGTAGTTTATAGAAGGTAAGCTATAATAATTATATAGGGTGCATTGGTAAGAGTGGCTTATAGTAATGTCCTTAAGAATAGTAAATTATTGTGATATAACACCTTTTGGAATTTTGTTAAGTCTGAATGAAATGAGTTGCCAATACAGTAGATATAAATTATAATGAATTGTAATTTGGTCTAGAAAAAGAAATTTATAATATATAAGTTGTTTTTTGAAAATAGTATATTTTGAATTAGAAGAAAAAAAAGATTTATGAAATATAGTTCTATCATTTAGAATGTATAGAATGTTGTAAATTGGACTAATTAAAAAAGTTCAGCCTATATGTTTAATAAGCTGTATTATTTTGAAGTTTGTACTTAATCATTCAGGTCCATCAATAATTGGCTTAGAATAAAAAAAAATATTAGTAAAAAACCAGACATTGTTTTGAAGTTGTTAAATTCATATACAAGTAAATGTGCCTAGTAGGTCAAAATTGTTAAGTTGTATGAGAAGATTGGGAATGTGGTGTTTTAATTAAATATCTCAGATATGTTTAATATTATAGATTTGAGGATATAATAAGGTACTAGATGGTATTGTATGATAAAGTTTAGCTTTGAGTTTAACAAGACCAATGTGTTGAATGAAAATTTTGTTGCAAGTAGGTTAGTTAATAACAATATTGTATAAGCAGTATTTGATAGTAGAGATGATAACTGTATGGATAATGTAGTAGACATGTAAATCAGTTATACATTTTGTTTTTGCAATTTGAATAAGTTGGGAGGATTCAAAGATAATTAATTTTGTTTGTTTAGATTGCCTGTTATCTAAAGTAAACCAGCAACCTAAAAATTTAAAAAGTTGTTTTGAGAATGAAGTAAAAGTAGATGGTCATTATAGAGCTAAGAGTATAGTAAAATAAAGGATTGTTAGTAATCAAAATGGATTAACTTAGATGTTTGCCATAGCATAAAATGATTCAACTATAGATAATATATAAGATAACTCAGTTTGTAAGAAAGTAAACCAAAGAGTATTGTCTATATATGCATTGTTTTTGTAATGAATGAGTTGTTTAAAGTATTAGATTAGTGGTCCAAGTAAATTGTAAAGTATATTTAGGGACTTTTGAGTATATGTATGAAATAATTAGGTTATAGTAAATACACTATAATAAAGATGTAATTGTTTTATCTTGGTTAATATCATTGTGAACTGGATAAGAGGAAGTAAAACCAAGATTAGTAATAACTTGGTTGTAATGATCAGTAAGAAGATCAATAAAAATGTTAATAATGGATGCATAAAGTGAGAGACAAGAGAATGAATGTTTAAAAAGAGCAAAGTTTACAGAATTATATACTTTGCTCATATTTTGTAAAAGTAATCAAATGTCTTTGTGATTGCAGATAGCATCTTCAATAAGATTATTGAAAATATAAATAGGAATTGAAGTACTATTATTGGAAAGTATAACATAATTAAAAGATGAGAGAATAGGATTTGAGAAAAATACAGAGCTAAGTCAGTTTGTAAGAATTTTAGTGTAAAGTTTGTGAATGTGTTCTATTAGACTGATAGGTTATGTGAAGTTAAGGACATCATCAAAGTGTTACATTTAGGAATAGAATAAATTCTACTATTGTTCTATTGTTTAGAAATTCTTTTATCAAGAAAACAATAATTAAAAAGAACAATAATAGCAGAAATGCATTGGGAACTAATATGTTTAAGCATTTTATAACTAATGCCTATAGGACTACAAGCTTTGTTATTAGGTAGTTGTGAGAGAATTTAACAAAGTTCTTCATTAGTAATAGGAAAGTTAAAAGAATAATACCAATTTGGATTAATGTGAGGAAGTAGAAAATATTGTTGTTTCTAGAAATTATTAAAGAAAGTTTTATTAATAGGTCTAAGTACAGTCTAATCATAGAAATGAAATTGGACATATTGTTTAATGAGCGATAGTTGGTAATAAGTTGGTTTGGTAACTTTATGTTTTAAAGATGAATAGGTTGATGATAGTAATTAAGAATACTATTAATAGTTTAAATAGAATATGTTATAAGAATAACATATCTTTTATCAATAACTTTATTGATTTGTTATAAGAGTAGAAGAGAGTTTTCAAGATGACAAGCATAATAGAGTTGTTTTCAAATAGAGTAGGCATATTGAAGGCATAGTTAAATACAGAAGAGGTTGGTGGAGATAAGTAATTAAAGGTCACATTGTGATTGTTTATTAGTTTAAAAGATGTTTTGGTTAATACTTGAGATGTTAAAAGATTGTGTTAGTTTTTAAACAAGTTTAATAATATGTTCAAGTTTTTTAAGAAAGAGATATAGTAGAGTACTATGAAGTAAATATTGGTGATTATAACTTTGTTTGTAAGAGATTTTGTTAGAGATTGTATAAGTAGCTATATAGATTATAAAACATTAAATTTTGTACTAAGTAGTTTTAATACTTTCATCAGTAGTACTGTTAATAGGAGTTTTGTATAATGAAAGTTGTTAAGTTAAAGTGTCAGCAAAGAAGTTTCAGTCTTCTGTAGTCATTATTTTATAATTGCATATATGATGACTGATTTCAGAATATTTCTGTAAGGGTTTATAATAGGCATGTAGAAATGTTCAAATAGAGGTATGAATCAAGTGACTACTTGACATAGAGGTTTAACTGTTGTCAAGGCTATAGAAAAGAAGAAATTGTATATTAAATTGGTCAGTTCAGATGTAGTTGATGTGACTACTGCTAGTATTGTTAGACCAAATAAAGTGTTTGTTGTTAAAATAAGCTTCAATATCATATATATTAGAATGATTAAAAAAATTGATAAGTTTATATTTAAAAGAGGAACTATAAGTATAATTCTGTGTATTAAAATCACTAAGAATAATAGGATAAATATAGAGTTGAGAGCTTATTGAATCCAGTTGATTACTGTATTTTAGGTTTGATTGTAAATAACCATATTAGTAGATAAGAGATATACTAAGATAATATAAAGTTTGACATTGGTTTAAAAAAAATATCAAGTGTAATAGCTTCTACTGGGTAAGTATGAACATTATTAATATGAGATTAAAGATGATTATGAATTATAATGGCTGTCTCTTTTACAGAAATAGAAGAGTTAGACTAGTAATAGATAAAAAATTATTGTTGCAGAAGAAAGGTTAGTTTTGTCTGAAATTTTTATTTTAGTAATACTAACAATAGATATGCTATTATTAAGACAGTAATCTTGCCAAACTTCTCTTTTTGTTAGATCATTAAAGCCTCTAACATTGTGTATAGTAATAGTTAGGTTAAGATGTTGAGAACTTGAGTCAAAAGAGTATAGAGTAGAGTTATAGTTAATAAAAGTTAAGTGATAGTCATTAGAGAAAGAATTAGATAGAATAGAAGTAGAGTTAAAAGAGTTGGATTTAAGTAGAAGGTTATAGAATATTGAAAAAAAATATAGAGCATTAATAATATGATCTGACAAAAGAGTATCATTAAGGAGATATATGTGGATTTCATTATAAGATAAATTAACAGAAAATGTAATACTAGATATAGTTTTGTTGTTATTATATTTGTTAATATGTTGAATTAAAGTTTGAATAATTAGACCATAAGGAAAAGTGCTAATTGTAATAAAAAAAGAATTTGTTTAAGCATATATAATAATTATAGAGGATTAAAAATATTATTAATAATCTTTTAAAATTGTTTTCTACAGAATCGATTACTGTATGCTCAGCTTTCACAACTGTGCAAGGTACCATAGTCTTTTTGTACATTAGGTCTGACAGTTATTAACATAACCTTTCACATAAATAGACTTGTCTACA
The DNA here is from genome assembly GCA_910591915.1 of Cetraspora pellucida. NCBI lineage: Eukaryota > Fungi > Glomeromycota > Glomeromycetes > Diversisporales > Gigasporaceae > Cetraspora > Cetraspora pellucida. The sequence goes on along the minus strand of CAJVQA010008255.1, from coordinate 6,260 downwards.
TGCCTACTTATCTTATTTTTCTTACTAACCACATAGGTATATCTTTTAGTAAGATGATGGCTGCTTTAATATTGGTTATAGAAGACAAAGAACTTAAAAAGAAAATTGTAAAAAAAGTGAGTCTAAGATAAAAACAGGTTGGAAGTCAAGGTTAATAAAAATTTTTTAGTTGCTGGATTGGCAGTGTTATTAAAATATTTTATAATTTGTAGATATATTATTGGCTTTTGGTTTTTGATAATATCAAAGTATGTAATAATTTGAGCAAGAAATTTAGTATTAATAATGTTTTTTGTAAGTAAGTTAATGGCCTCCTCTTTGGACAGAGACTGTATATTAAGATTTTTAGCAGTAGTTTGGTAATAAAAAAAGAGATAGCAGTAGAAGTAGTAATTACAACATTTAGGATTAGTTTTTATTTTATTTTGTTCATAAACAAAGTTTTTAGCTTGATTAGCTAGTTTGTCTAAAGCTTTAGTAGGAATAGGTTGGTTGAGTGAAGCAGCATGTTCTTTATTAATGTAGAGTTAAGAGTTGAATTAATCCAAGTTTCATCATCCTAAAAAGAAAATGATTGACGGAATTTAGTTAAAATATTATTGAATAGCTTGGTGCTGTTATGAAATTTTTTATCATCAAGGTATTGGAATCTTTTTTGTTACAAGTGAGACAGTAAAAGTTAGCAACATGTGATGCTTTTTCACATTATTACTAAAGCAAGTTGGGTATTTTAAAAGTATAAGTTTCAGGAAAATGTTTAAAGAATTAAAAAATAAAATGCTAGTAGAATTGAATTCTGAAAGAGGTGCAAACTTTTTCTTTATCAATATTAGAAGAAAATTGTTTACTGTAAAAGATGTAATAGGTATCAAACTAGGAGTTAAAGTGATTAAGAGAATTTTTTAGTAAAGAAATACAAAATCTTTTAAAAAAAAGAGTTTTGAGAATATTAAGAAAAAGTTTAATGTTAAATCTAGCATCTGACTGAATAGTAAGATATTTTTGTTTAAAGTCAATAGTTTGTATAAAAGATTCAATTTTAAATCTTTTGGGTCTAAGTTAAAGGTTTTTAGCAAATTTTTGGTAATTAATAGATTAATAGTTGTTAGATAGGAAAAGGTAAAGATGTGTAAGATTAAGACAGAGTTGAAGGTGATTATAAGCTGTATATGAAGAAATAGTAACTGGTAAGACAAAGATTTCAAAATAATTAAGTTTATTAAATAGGGTGGCTATAAATTTAAAGATAAGGTTTTTGAAAGTAGATTCAAGAAGATCAAAAGGAATAGTAGCATTTTTGTCAATATTAGGATTGTTGTTGTAGATAAGATCAGTTAAGAATTTAGGCTATTGCCCAGCCATGATATGAATAATATAATAGAATGAAGCTTTAAGTGCAAGTTGAGTTGCAGTAGCTGGCTTAATTTCTTTGCTAGAATAAAAATTATAATGAAATTTTTTAAAAAATAAAAAAAGTTAAAGAGAAAATGTAGTTTGCAATTTTTTATTAGGTTGCATTTCTTTAATAATTAGAAAATTTGCAACCTAGTCATATGTAGGATTGGATTTTGGTTTAAGAATACTAAAATAAAATTGGAAAAGAGGTTTGTTAGAAGTATTTTTAAGTTGCTTAGTATTGTTAGAATTGTTAGGATTCAGATTAGAAATATTAAAATTGCTAGTAATAAGAGGTTGGTTAGAGATAGGATTAGTGTTAGTAGTTGTAGAAAAGAAAAAATCAATAAGATCAAAAGAAGTTGAGATTTGGTGCAAAGATGCAATAAGAGGATTGATAGTTTAAGAGAATTCATATAAGATATTTTGGAAGGTTTGAGTAAGGTTTTTCTTAGTTTGTGATAAACTATCTTCATGTTACGATAAAGCAGTTATACAAATAAGATGATAGGCTTTATTATTTTTAGAAATATATTTTTCAGTAGTGTAATAATACTTATTTCTCTTAGTACAACCAATTGGGAGAGAGCATTTAGAACAAGTATAATAGTATATATTAAATATAGAAGATGGAGGAACACTGTTAGTAAAAGAAGAGATGTTAGATATAAGATCTTGGCTTGTTTTGTTGAGATTTTTGGAGTTGCTATTGATGTGAGCAGTTGTGAATTCAGTAATTTGGATATAATTAGTATTGAGATTAAGATGAATTTAATGTGGTATTTGACACAGAGATAAGGTAATTACAGAAATAGAAATAGAAGCTTGGAAGAAATGAGTAATCTTATTTGATCTAAGATTTTTTATTAAACAGGTAAGAAGGTTGAACTTTGGAGAGAATTGGATAAGTCTTGTTATTGTTTTTTTTCTTTATAAAGAGCAATTCTAAACTATTAGAAAAGTTTTGGTAAAAATAATCAAAGTTTGCTGTATCAGGTTTTTGTTAACTTAGAGTAGATATTGTTAAATAATAACAAGTTTAGTGAAAATTTTCTTAAAAACTTAGAGTTTTTTCTTAAATTAACTTAGGAATATTTTCTAAGTAAAATATAATTGTAAATAATTAATTTTACAAAAGTTGCAAATTAGTGCAAGGGTTATAGTTTAAAAATGTCACAGAAATGACACTAGGGTATAACCAGAATGATAGTGTCACTAATATGACTTGGTTACTGAACACAGATAGGATTTGCAGTACAAATTATTGTGTAATACTAGTAAGGACTGAATATGGCAATAATTAATTATGTAAATAGGTTTCTATTAATAAATAGGTTACAAAATGTTAGTGTAAATTAATAAAGTATAGATTAGAAAATGATTATATTGTTATACAAAAAACATGTAAGAGAAAAGAGAATGAGATGAAAACAAAAGATAGAAAAAAGTTTTGCAAGAAAGTAAATGTTAAATATAGTTATAGTTCAATCAATATTAGATTATAAATCTTTGTTTAGAGCTTATTTTGAATAGATAAATGTGTATTACAACTTTACTTAAGAGTATAGAATAGGTTAAGGCAGTAGAAACTGTAAGATGGTTAAAAGTTATAAACTGAAGGCCAAAGGCTATCAGTACAGTTTTTTCAATGAGTTTGAAATATATAAGTTTAATATTTGCAAGTTATATATAAAATGATAAGCTAAACAAATTACTTAAGAGCCTAGGACAAATTATTTTAGTAAAATAAATAGTTATAAGTATTTTATCAGATAAATTTTTTAGTTAATTTTTGTACAATGGATTTACAGAAAGAGTTTATTTATTAATATATTTGTTATAGCTAGTACAAATTTATTTATATATTATCTATTACTATATATCTATTTAGATATAAAACTCAGATATATTTATCTGCAACCTAAACTTACTAGAGTTTTGTATTATGTCCCACTCACACTTAACCTAGATTTTTGTTTTACTACCAATTATATTAGGTAACCTATATATTCTCTCTATGTCTTACAACCTATTTTTAATAACTCCCAAATTGGTCTACTAGGTTGTTTGCTTCTTTTGAGCTATTATCTTTGGTTTGCCTGAAAGATGCCTCTCTAGTACATATCTCAAACCAGGTTCTTGCTGTCACTGCTAACTTTCTAATTTAGATACTGGTAGCACATATCTAAGCCAGGTTTTTGCTGTTGTTGCTAGTTTGCAACCTTTTTTAGTTTTAGCATCATTTTCAACAGATTGTGCATATAATCTGCCTCTTAAGTACTTCCTTTTATGGTATAGATAAAACTCTATTTCAGAGATGAGTACACATTCTTTTTCAGCTATTAACTAATGTTTTTACTACTATCACATAGTATTACAGATTTTCTTTTGATCTGTTTTCAACTATAGGCAATCTTTTTGCTTTTTTAAAAACATCCTAGCCTAAATCTACATTTAGACTAAAGTGTTTATACCATGTTCAAATAGGTTTCCACTTCTAATTTAGATATCTTAATCATGATTAGTACAGCATTTATGTTGTTATATTTTACTTGCCTTGTCATAGGCTTTTATATAGGTGTGACAAAAGCTTTAGTTTAAAACCTTTAAATGTACAAAACAGGCTACAACTTCTTTATATAGATAGCTATCTTCTATTCTTAGTTATTTCACAGCATCAGAAGTGCTTGTAATTTTAATAAGCCTAATTCTTTGTTACAAATCTTCTATGCATGCACCACTTCTCTTACTACTTCAGTTTGCGTTATCTTAAAATCACTCTTTCAATTAAGTACTCTACAAGTTAAATGCATAGATGTTGATACTGCCTTGTTTTTAAAGAACTTATATATGCAACTCTTTGTATAATAGAACTTTCTGTAACATCACTATTACATATAGTGCCTGCATAGTAAAATTTAAATAATTATATCTGTGTTATAGTAACTGTGTCTTGTTGATTAGTTAGACAGAAGAAGATAATTTGTAATCTTAGATATACTATCTCGAATAGAAGCTCAGGGCATTTATGCAAAGTGTAATATTATATATTATAGAAAAATGTTAAATAATTGGTGTTGTATAAAACTCTGGTACAAACCCATAATAAGACTACTAGGTGTATAATACTAAGAAAATGAAGCACAGAAACCCACTTAAAATTCTAAGTAAAGAAGTAGCATAAACTTTTGACAATATTACTAAACTATTAGAGGCTCTAAAAAAGGATTACTAGAATAGATCAGATGACAATATATGTAAAGAAGCATATATCAACCAGGCTACCAAAAACTGCTAGAGAAAAAAGAATTTTAGGATATCATATTAGGCTATCTGAATTAGTAGTTTGTGAAGTCTTATATGTCTAAAAGTAGAGAATAGAAGTTAGAAAAAGAAAGATATCAGAGTTTTAGTGAATTTAAAAAGAATAGCAGTTTAATAGTTAGCCCTGATTTCAAGTGATAATTTAGACCAGAATGGTACTAGGTTAGCTATAAGTATAGAATACAGAAGGCTCTGATAGACTTAGTATAAAGTTAAACATGACTTAGTAACTATGATATATTTGCAGATTAACATTGCAATTGATAGAATAGAAGTAGATACAAAACTAAAGTGTTTAAATAAAAAACTCACAATAGGTTCTAGATATAGCAACTAGTGTAGAACCTTCAGGTAAACTATTTAAAATAGATAATAACTAAAGTTGTATAAGTAGCTAGTTGTACATTCTTTCTATAATCACCTCTGTAGCTGTTGTATATAATAGTTATATGCCAACATATTATTAATAAACTTCTGAATTACAATTACTCACCTTAATGTCTAAAAAAACAACAAAAAAAAACAAAGTTTTTTAAAATGACTCAAAGTTTTCTAAATATACAAAAATACTAAATTTAACTAGTTAATTTTTTTTTAATATTAAAAATAAGGTATTGTCTTTATTTTAATAATAATTTGTTATAATTAACTACATAAGTTAATATAGATCAGAGCCAATTTACAAATTTTTTACAAGAATGTGACTTAGACTATAGATAAATTATTATCTAATTTATTTAATTTATCTGCAACCTAAACTTACTAAAGTGGTTAAAACTTATCTAGATTTGATAATATAGAATATAATTAATAAGGATACTATAGTTTATTATTTAGATAACTATTTAGTTAGTTTTTTATTAACTTTTCTTTATAGTAGGCAAATATAAAAATTATAAAATTTTTCTGTATGTTGTTGGTCGAAAGACTACAAGTACAACTGGAGGTATATACTATTCTAACTTGTATTATTAATCTAGATATGTTTATATAGTTTATTTGTTAATTTCAAGATAGTTGGTTAGAAATATTACTTTATTGCTTCTATTTAGATAGTTTAATATAGTAAGGTTTTCAAATTTGGTTGTAAATATTTTGGAATAATTGATTTAAAAATTTTATTGCAGTATTAGTTGCTAGCTAATTGCTAATTATATAGTATTAATTAGTAAAAACAGAACAAAGTCCTTGTATTGTTGTGTATATATTTGTATAATTTCTAATAAGATTATTTAAAGAGAGATATAAATAATTAGTAAGTTTATTGTATAGTTCTTGTAGTTGTATAGTTATTATATCTAATTGTAAATGATTAAAAAATTGTTATATTTTATTAATAATAATAGAGTTAAGTATAAATAAGTTTGAACAGGTTAGCCAATGCAGCTGACTGCCATATGTATTGCATAAAATACAATTAAAATTAGAATATATTGTTAAATAAAAAGAATATAAGTAAGTTAGTTTTTTTTTTTTTGGTATTAAGATGAGGCCTTGCTCATATCTTTATTAGTAATTTTAGTTGTACATATTAATATACT
>CAJVQA010008254.1:0-13104 GCA_910591915.1 Cetraspora pellucida | reverse complement strand
TAGTGATAAGTGTTTTTATAGTCATTTTGTTAACCAGACTAATAGTGATAAGCGTTTCTATAGTCATTTTGTTAACCGGACTAATAATAATAAATAAAATTATAAGAAACATCGGAATTTGAAAATTATTTATTTTAAGTTGATGATTTTTTCTCTGAAACTTGCAAGTCTCTAAATAACGCCCCGGGGCGTTAATTTGCGTAAATACGGTAATTTCTCTTTTATTTAAACTTTAATAATAGACAACTTTTATTTTAAACTTTAATAGTAGAAAAAACCTTTTATTTTTAACTTTATTAATAATAAAAAAAACGATTGACTTCCGATTTTACATTATAATAACCGATTTAATCGACCAATCATTTATTAGAAAAATTCTGCGCAGATTTTGCCGCCACAGACCCCTGGACACTCTAACCAACCTCTTCTAAAATTTAGATTAGTGTGGGTCGAAATTATTTTGATGCCGGCCGAGGTTTTAAATATTAAAACCCGGCTGACATTAACGGCCCGCACTAACCCTAAATTTTAGGGGGGTCATTTTGACCTTATACGTAAAAATTTATGCTGTAAAAAATATCGCGACTTCAAACTTATTTTGTTTAGTGATGCTTCCACCATTAATACCACCTTTCCGTTATGCTATCGTCGAAGAAGAAGTGTACCGTGGGGCATATCCCAAAAGTCGAAATTATCGTTTTCTTAAAAGGTTCGACTTATTATGCCTTTTGCATTAGACTTATTTAACGCGACTGAATCGATAAAATTTTATAGACTTAAATTAAAAACAATGCTTTCTCTAATTCCCGATCCGCCAGTTCGCGAACTATTGGAATTCTGTCAATCTCAAAATATTCGTAATATTCATCTTCAAGTTGACAAAAAGAAAGATAATGATGCATCTTTGATTTATAGTAAAGCTATTCAATCTGTACAAGTATGACTTTTTTCTCGAGCCTTAATAATTGTGAAATGTTTTATTACTTGCGAACTTATGTTCAAATAATGTAATCAGATAATCATAGATCCATCAAATCTACCAATATTCATTCATTGTTTAGATGGTGCAAATGTTACAGGTCTAATTGTTGCTTGCTTGCGAAAACTACAAATGTGGAGTATTCCTTCGTGTATGGGTGAATTTCTTAGGTTAGATTTAGTATTGTAAAAGTTACATTCTTTCCTCTTTCGTGCTTGTGGTTGATTCACTCCTCTGATGATTAAATTAGATATCTTCGCGGCGGTGTAATATCATCAGAAGAAAGCGAGTTTATCGAAAAGTTTGCGGGAGAAATTGAAATTCCCAGTACAATTCCTCACTGGTTATGGGGCGGACGTGTTACTTCAAATAAACATCCAAGATTAAAACTTAAATTTTTAGACCCTAGAGTTATTGAACAACCTGAACAACCAAAGAAAAGTGGAAAAGACATTGAAGTGAATAATCAAGATGATTACTGCAAGAGAACCAATGGTATTATATTATTTTAAAGTTTAACAATTATTTATTTTTTTATTGACTAAATTAATTCTCGGCCGATTTGTTAGGCGAATATGATGTATCAATGACATTACAGGCTTTAGCATTAGAAGGCCTAGATGATATCAATGATTGAAGTCGAAAAATTCATATATTTTCTCAACTAGTGAAATAATAAACTTTTTATTTTGATTTATTGTTGGAAATTTATTAATAGATGTATTGTCTCTAAAAACCTACCTTTACTGACCTACCTTGTAGTTCATTATCATCTATTTATATGAATCAGAAATGCTTTAGGAATTTAATTATGAGTAGATCCCTAATGCGTTACCAAATAATTAAACCATACTTTTTTTATATTAATGTTGGAGCACCAAAGACGGGAAAGGCATTTTTTTCACTCAAAACTAGGAATTCTTTAGAATATGATAGATATCCTCTGATTAAGCCCTAATATAATGACATGTAGTGACTATATAAATTTAACCTCAACGATAGGAAAATAAAATGAACAATCATACCTTTTGAATCATTGAAGCCATATACCACATTACTTCTGCCATTTCCACGTCTCTTCCTACATATTTCAAAGCCAGTTGGAATTTGCTCAATGGAACTTTCGGTTCTCGAATGTTGATTAAGTAGCTATAAAAAGGTATACGAATAATTATTAATGCTCAACATGGAAAATCAAGATTTTCAGGTGTACTTACACTTTCTTAAATAAGACTCTCATTGCAATCTCCCGTGCCAGTTCAACAGTCAGGAACGTGTTTTGAGCAACTAATTTTAGTTCAAACTTTGCAAGTGCGTCATCAAATTTTTTAACATTACCATCTCTAATGGCATCAATGAATGGTTTGTACAAAGCTTCTAAGTTAGGATACCGAGAAAGTACATCCGGCGATGCCAAAACACCTCGAGTTAGCCAAACAGGGATAAGATAACGAAGTATCAACCTATAGATTAACATTCACAAAAAGATTTGAGTATTGTCACTAATGATAATTCTCAAAGCAAATTCTATAAAACTTAATGGAAATTACTCCTTATTTTTCTGACTAGATCTAGGACACATTCGAAATGCAGTTACGAATTTTTCTTCAGCCTAATGGGGAAATATGTACAATGTCAAATAAAGTCAAACTCAAAAAAATGAAATTATAAAGTTAGAGCCAAACTTAAATACCTGATTATATTCGGCTTCAAGAAAAGCAAGTAATCCTTGATAATACAGAAAAGTCACCTGATGTGCTCTGGGAAATTGTCCAAAAGGCGGCAAATCTGTTGAAGCCTTAATTGATTTTATAACATTTTTACACAGATTCTGCTGTTTCAACTAAAAGCAAAAAATTCATATAAATATGGGTCATTATATATCAATAAAATGTTAAAAAATACGAACTTTGAAATATGTTTTGAACAAGAGCCCTGCGAAATAATATGTTCCCCATTTACGAGAGACGTTTAATGCAGCCCTAGAATTGATCAGTCAGGAATTTTTTTTTTAATGCATGTGTGGAACACTTATTGAATTATAAATTTTACCTGTCTGTTATGCATAATGAAAACGATTTATTAATTGCGCGAGCTGCTATTTCCAAATTCTTTGGTGGTTTTTCCGCCATCATAAATATCAAGTCCGACTTAATTTATTATGAAATAAAAAAGGTCGTTAGGAATGACGAAAATAAATTATATGAATTAATATAAAATTATTATCACCTTAATTGCAAGCATTCGTAAATCATAATTTATAGTGTACAATATCGGCAAAGACCAACGCGCCAGCTGCTGTGAAAACGCTCTCTGAAAAATCCTTTATTTTAAATAGATTGTCAAGGGGCTACGTGTTTTCAAAAAAAAAGGAAATTTAAACGAATCAAAAACTTTAAGGATACTGGACCAAGCTATGATGTTCCTCGAAGGCCTCCGCAAACTTTCTGTTATGCATAGCTATAATACACTTTATATACTGTATAACAATATCGTCCCACGGTGCTGACAAATACCTCTTAACATCGTCTTCTATTCTTGTTTTCTAGATAAGTTAAAACATTGAGATATTTAAACAATAATAACCATCAATTTCGAGAGAGAAAACTTACATGTTGAAAGAGTACAGCTAATTGTTGAATCAAAGCTGTTGCCCTTATTGTTAATAGATCAGCCACTTTTGACCCTTCTTCATTCGTCGAATAATGTTTAATATTTTCAAAATATTCTCTAGAATTCATAATCCTAACACTAAATTAAGAAACTTTGATATCTGATATGTACGTACGTATGTACGTGCTTGAGTTGATCGAACGGAAATTTATAATTCTTTTCTCACGTGATATTGAGTTACATAAATACAAATATGATACCCTATATAATATAATAATCACTTTCTTAATTTCTCAAAATATGGTCAACGAAGACGAGTTTTATGTTCGCTATTAGTACGCGTTTATTAATTATAATGTTACCCGATTTTATACATATATCTTTAATACATTTTACTTTTTTATTTTATGCTAAGCACCGGTCATATGGGCCGTTACGGCCACGAATTTCTTGAGTTTGAGTTTCGTGCTGATGGAAGGTGTCGTTATGCTAACAATTCAAACTATCGGAATGATAGTCTAATAAGAAAAGAAAGTAAATACACGTCTTGATAATAGACTATAAAATATCAAAGTTTCCCATATTTAGTTTAATATTCAGAGATACTAACCCTCTTTGTTTTTCGGAATATTGCTCAGTGTATGTTAGTCCTTTAATGATGAAAGAATTAAAACGAATCATTCAGGAGAGTGAAGTCATGAAGTAAGTATTAAATATCAGTAAATCTTTATACTAATACGTCGATTAACATAAACTGATCTCTTACAGAGAAGACGATCAACGATGGCCAAAAAAGAATGTCGTTGGACGGCAGGAACTTGAAATTCGGCTTGGCAATGAACACATTTCATTCGAGGTAAAAGTTTTCTTTTTTCAAGTTCGTTTTGAATTTACGTATTAAGCGAGTAATACTTTGCCGAAATATAGACAGCAAAAATTGGGTCACTTGTTGACGTACAAGAGAGTGATGACCCCGAAGGTTTACGTGTATTTTATTACTTAGTACAAGATCTTAAATGTTTGGTCTTTTCGCTGATCGGACTGCATTTCAAGGTACTTTAGAATTGTCGCTAAGTAATTATATAATAATAACTAATCATGTATGCGTTTTTTTTGTTTAGATTAAACCTATCTAGAGATGATAAAGTTAGTTTAGGATTAGTTCATGTTCTAAAACCTTTGATTCCGATTAAAAACCTAAAAACCAGCTTTTATATAATAACCAAATCTAAGTCAAACTTGGTTTGAATTTTAAAACTTGGTTCTTAATATTTTGTAAGACATAAAAAATAAAATATATTAATAAAAAGTTTCTTAATTCATATCAACCATTTAAAATGCGGAAGGGAAGTCAATAGAAATGGGCCAAATTTTTTCTAAGTTTTCTTGATTTTAAGTTAAAATATCTCAACAACTATCAAACCAGATTTTATAAAATTTTTTATTTTAATTTTAAATTTGATTAGATAGTTGTTGAGATATTTTGACTTAATATTTTTTAAAAAAAATACTAAAATAAGTTGTCCCATTTCTATTGACTCCCCCCATATATATTTTTTTTGATCTTCTGAATAACTTTACTTAATATGCTAATATTTATTCATTTAATAAAATTTTGACTTCTATAAGGTAAATGGTAATATGGCGAGATGGATAAAGTGACAGATTACATAATATTGGAATTAACACGAGGAGGCTATAGCCATAGACTATTGCTCATTATATGTAAAATCTCGCTTCCGACATTTTTAATTAGTACGTCAAGACCGATTTAATCACTAGCTTTTGAGTTTTTTTTCACTTTTTCTTGTCTATCCAATAGAGTCTAATTATTCTTATACAATCCAATGTATAAAAAACATTCCAAATAGCCATATAAATACTTTTTTATTAATATAGAACGAGTAGATATTTCTATTTTATGCCGACCTATCGGTTCTCCCAAACGATAAAATGAATTGACACTGATAAATCTTATGCAAACATAAGCTGGCTTGCTTTTCTTTTCTATTATAGAGTTTAAATAAAATAAATATTAACACCGCCATAATTCCCCATTACTTTATGTAATGATTAATAAAAATATATTCCGTAATTTGTGGCAAATAGTACCTCGGGTCTCATTTCTAGGCTTGAATTTGATTAGTATCCCTTTAGGCAATTTTCGAATGACAAATTGGGGTACTTTAACAATGAAAATATTGCTTGCCACAAATTATGTTATACGTACAGTATAATATATATCTATTAATAATGCATATCATTAAGAGAGTCAAATTCACTGTTATTGAAAAGTTTCACAATAAGATTAAACTAATTCTTTACAAGATACGTACCAAATGTACTAGAAGATATATTGGATATCATTAAACATAAAAAATCCGCAGTCCCGTGATTTCAAACCAATCACGACACCTTACAAATGCGTTGACGATCTGCGGTTTATTTTTGGCCAATGAAATTTTAGCGAAAATCACGGGACAGCAGTAGCTGTTTAATCACTAATCGATTTCTTTCAACTTTCGATTTGTAACACCAGTTTGCAAGCGATACAAAACATCATGTCATTTGATTTGTAGAAATCATCTTTGTAGCTATTAGAATTTACACGTTCTAGGTCTGTAAATTTCACCTTTTCCATCGTTAAAATCCAAACGGCAAAAATCATGATGTTAAAAATAAATCTATTTAATTACATTATTAATATCGTAAAAAATGACAATTGTGATATACAAATGATAATTGTGATGATTCTAACAATTATATACATATGCATTTATTATTCGCTTAAATGCTCTCATAAATGTCACGTAAAATTGACAAAAATTAATCACATTTTGTGTAGATTACGTGACCGCATATGTGAGTGAACTCTCCATTTCATGATCATTTAAAGCTGTCCCGAACTATTTTCATTGCTTGAGGTTGGAGCATCACTAAGTTCGCTGTCCGAAATCCCGTTTTCTTCGTTGTTATTGCCATTATGAATTGGGGAATTGCTATCAACATTTTCACTATCATTACTTTTAACTCCATTCTCTTCTATTGAGTCAAGATCATCGGTGTTACTTTCACTCATATCTTGACCACTTTCAGAAATCAGATCAAGCTCGTCATTGCTTTGATCCTCTTCATTATTTTGGAGACCTACATCAGCATCATTTCCATCACAATTATCGTCGCTTGATTCTTCACTACTATTATCACTATTTGTTTCGTCAAATGTCCTGGTAGTGTCGTATTGTTTCATAGTATCGTTATATGTTTTTAAGGCCTTTTCGAATTTACAAGTTTGCGGAACAACACCTAGATAATTTGAAGTCTTTTAGCAACTATATTTAAATGTCAATGTCCTTAATTATATTTATATTTACTCTGCAAAAACACCAGATGCTCATTATCTTTTACTGCGTTAGCTACAATAGCAATATTTGTTTGAGAGCAAACAATCATTGATGTTAATTTTTTTTAAATCAAAAAGAAAAGAAAATCAAATAAATGGTAACTGTTTTGTGTAATTCTAACCCAAATCTTGGTATAGAACGTTTCTTCGTTTTTCAGAATTTGCTTGTTCTAAACCTTGTTTCACGAAGTGTCCTATAAAAAGTTCCTATTACCAGGTAAAAGGTTTTATTAATAAGCGAGAATTTTGCCAAAGCTTAACTTTTTGAAAGCTAATGTTTACCGCTGCAACGGCAATTACGAATGTCGCGTCAGCAGCACACATTGTTACTTCGTCATCTTCTTTAATAATACGTTTCACGCGAGCAATAGGTAAAACAGTAGTTCCCGTTATTGGGCTCGTCGGATTTGAATTTAAAGATACGGATTTATTTTTGACAGCCATATATTAAGAATAGCGAAATGACAGTCAAACAAGCATATTCAAATCTATAGTACCACCTAAAACCAATAAATTTTATATATAGGCGCCAATTTTTAGCTGCCGTGTAACATATTTAACCAATAGAAAGTTGGAAAAACTTAATATAATTTTAAATTTTATTAATAACTTTAAAATTTTGTTAATAAATTATGGTCTGTATATGTGATTTGTGTAAATGCTAAATTTTTTAACTATATCGATATATGTTGTAAGTGGAAACAGAATTTAAGTGGATCCGGAATATTTATATGTACGTATTAAATCGGTGTTGATTTTATCATACATATATAAGGGAGAGTCGGGTATTCTGGCGCGGGAGGTAATGTGCCGCACTGAAGTTTTTTTAAAGTATCTCGTAATACAATGATTGGAAACGAACGATTTTAGCATCATTCAATTTGCCTTATTAAGACGAATCGAATGGTGTCAAAATCACTTTAATTTGGAATTATGGCTGCTAGATATAAGTACGTTAATAAAAAAAATTAAAAAACACCAGAAGTTAACAAATGTTTACTCGGCACGTTTGCATGCCCCTTGATGATCTGGCCTAACTTATTTATTAATTAAAATAGAGATTTGTTAATGCCACCTCCTACTTTTGCTAATGCCACCCCCTTTATATAAAATATTTAATCTCCGACCTTTCAGACCCTAATTATTAATTAGGGTTAGATTATATAAGGGGTGGCATTAACAAGTCTCTTAAAATATATAATTTAATTTTTGATAATATATTTATGTCAAGTAAGTGAAAATTATTATAATATAAACTTAACTCCTCTTTATTATGTTAAGAGTAACAATCATAATAAAATTTTTGTACATTATAATTATATTCTATATTTTTATTTTTTATTAAAAATGTTATCATTATTTTTTATTTTTTCAAATCTTTTGTATTTTTTAAAAATATATTCTATCTTAGTAAGAAGTTTATAATTATATATAAGATTGTTAAAAAAAATAATAAATAATTTAATTTGATCAAATTCATGATTATACAAATAATAATTGTTAGTTGACTTAATTTTTTCATTTATGATAATTAATTTAAGCAGTATTTTATAATATTAATTAATTACAATCAAACCTCTCTATAATTACATTTTTGATTTAAAAAATTTGATGTTTATAAAGAGTTTGTGCTTATATAGAGGTTAAATTTTATAAGTTTTATATAAGTTAGTTTTAAAATTTTATGTAATTATAAGCAAATGTAACTATAGAGAAGGTGACTATAGAGAGGTTTAACTATACTTATAAAGAAACAGAAGTACAAATTTCATCTAATCTTTAAATTCATTAAAATTATAAATACTATTGATTAAATTATAAAAAATTAAAACTATGTTATTAATTTCTTTATAATATAGATTAGAAAAGTATTTTATTTTTAATATATACTAATTTTTTTTAAATTTTCTTTATAAAAAATATTTTTACTTATTATTTAATTATATACTATATGAATTTGATTAGATTTAGCTTTAATTGAGAATATAGTTTAATTTTATTTGTTAAATAACTAACTATTTAAAAAAAACTAATATAATTATTGTTGTATATGATCTAGTTTTATTTGTTAATAACTTAATTATTAAAGAAACTATTATGATTATACTTTTATACAAAAAATTATAAAATAATTAAGATTATTATTTTATATAAAAAATATAAAAAAATTACAATATCAATAAAATTATTAGAGGATGATAATCCTAGTATAGTGGTTGGGTTGTTATCCTCCAAGTAGCAGGTCTAAGGTTTAAATCCTATCTATGATGAAATTTGAAAATTATATCTGTGTTATGATAACTGTCTTCTGTTAATTGGTTGGCCTCATGTAGCTGTTACTCAGGTACACCAAGTCGGGTCCTCCCAACATTAGGAACTCAGACATCTATGCAAAGTATAATGTTACATATATATAGAGGAATGTTTATCAGTATTGCATAAAACTTTGATGCAAATCCACAATAAGACCACCAGGTGTAGAAGACTAAGGAACCAAGATGACAGAAACCTACTTGAAAACTCCCAAGTAAAGAGGTAGCATGAACTTTTAATAGTATCATTGGACTAGTTGAAGCTTACAAAACATCTTCATAGAAACCAAAGATTAAAACTGAATGGCAAATATATGTAAAAGAGCATATAACCAACTAGGCTGCCAGGTTTGCCAGAAGAAAAGGATACAGAAGTATATCATACTAGACTATCTGGATTGGTAGTCTGGAATAAGACTGATGGTTCTAAGTTGCGGCTAGTAGAAGATAATAGAGAAGATGCCAGAAAGATAGGTACTGGGGTTCTAGTGAACTTTACAAAGATAAAAATAGTATAATGTAGCAGTTAAACAGGTAACTCCTGTAACTGCAAGTGTTAGGTAACTATAGCATGTTGCATAAAACTAGGTTTGTATATGTGGGACATAAAGACTCTAGTAAGTTTCTTATCGAGGATAAAGTAGTCCTAAGGATACTGATAAGCATCGAGAACTTGGATGAATGGCACCTTGAGATGTTTCCGTGATACAAGGAGAACTGCATATGCAGAGGGTTTAAATAGACAAGACTCCTAATTGGCTTGCAGGTATGGCAACTAGTGTAGAACTTATATAGTAATATGTAAGTGAACTACTTAAATTAGGCACCAAAAGTGCATGTGTGACTAGTTGTAACCTCCAATGTAAGGTGATCCCCTGGTGGCATGCCATGTCCTAATATACTTGAATAAAAACATCGCAACTTCCAAGATAGAAACTTTAACTAAAAAAAAAAAAAAAAAAAAATTATTTGTTCTAATTATAATTATAATTGTATACAAAAGCTGTTATATAAAAAACAATTCTGATTATAATTAAAACAATAAAATAATATTCTTAAAAATTTAATTATAGTTTTTTTTTTTCGGTATTAAGATAACCTCTTTGGTCTGAGCTTTTTATTAATACTTATAGCAGATATATGTTTATATAGATGTATCTATAATGAACTATTAGACGAGTATACAGCTGGCTACATATGTAACTTTTCTATATTACCTATTTAAGAAGTCCGCCTGAGAGTTCCCTACTAGTTGCCATACCTAATACTCCTGCTTAGATGTTTCATTTAAACCCTCTGATCTAACCTTAGTATTAATTTCACCAGGTCACAGACCTGGATCTATTTGCTATTAACCATAGAACTATAATCCTTAGACTATTTTTATCTTTGAGGCAAACCTACCAGAGCGAACCGTATTTCCTTTTATTGCTAACCTGGTTTGACGCTATGATCAGGGCAAACAATTGCAGTCAGGGTTACCCCTTAAACCACTATTACCCTTGTAAAGTTCACCTAAACCCTGATACCCATCTTTCCGACTTCTTCTCTATTATCTCCTACTAGCCGCAACTCAGAACTAACCGACTCTCCAGACTCCCAATCCAGATGGCCTAGTATGATATACTTATGTATCCTTTTCCTTTGGCGATTCCGGCGACCTGGTTGGTCATGTGCTTCTCTATACATCTTCGTTATTCGGTTTATCTGACAGTTCCTATGAAGGTGTTTCATGGGCTTCCATCAGTCCAATGGCACTATCAAAAGTTTGTGCTACCTCTTTACTCGGGATTTCCTAGTGAGTTTCCGTTTCTTCGGTTTCTTAGCCTTCTACGCCTGGGGGTCTTATCATGGGTTTGCACCGAAGCCTTATATGACACCGGTTTTAACATTCCTCTATGTACATGTACTGTGTAACGTTACACTTCACATAGATGCCCTGAGCTCCCAATGTCAGGTAGAGCCCGACTTGGTGTACTTAAGATTACAGATGCCCAAAACGCAACCGATCAGTAGAGACAGTTACCATAGCACAGATATAATTTCCAAAATTCGTCGTCTGTGAGAATTGAACCTTAGACCTGCCACTTGAGGGTTGACAACCTATCCACATCACTAGGTCACCACACCCTTTAGAATTTTCTTATTTCTTATACTTTGTAATACTCTATTAATATTTCTTAATACAGTATTACTATTTGTATAAACTTTTATATTTTTCTTTCTAATACTATTTTTCTTTTTATTTTACTAAACTATTTAGTTTTTTTTTTTATAAGAAATTTTGAATAACTTTGAGCTGTTTTTATATGATTAAATATAACAAAAAATAAGAAAAAAAACATTAGATATAAAGATTTTAGTAAATGAACAATAAAACAAACATATGAATATATTAAAAAATAAATAAGTATATAATAGAAATTATACTATAAAGATGGTAATTTTAGTGTAGTAGACAAATTGCTATCTTTTAAGTAGCAAATCTAGTATTCAAATTCTATTTATAACAAAATTTAGAAATTATTTCTTGGTTATAACAAACTGTTTTTTGATAATCAGTTAAATTAATATATTTATAACCTTCAGTTGCAATATCTTAAAGCATCTATACAAAGTGTAATATTATATATATATAAAAAAATATTAAATAGCTAGTATTATATAAACTTTAATACAAACTTATAATAAGATTACCAAACATAAAAAATAAAAAAAACTAATAAGTCAAAAGCCTATTTAAAAAGTTTTAAATCAAGAGATAGCATAAATTTTCAACAGTATTGTCAAATTAATAAAAACTTATAAAATATTTTCAAAAAGACAAATAGATAAACAGGAGTATAGCAACCTAGTGAAGTAGTCAGATTGTCAACCTCTCAAGTGGTAGATTGGGTGTTTAAATTTCATCGACAGCAAAAATTTGGATAATCACCTATATAATATTCGTATTATAGCAACTGTTACTAACAATTGGATTAGAATACTTATAATAGCAGTTGCATTAGCATAATGGGGCATCTGTATAAGTATAACATTACACAGAAGAATGCAAACAGACAAATCGGGTGGTGCAAATACTAGATAAGTTCTTGTGGCCATGTAAATCTGTTGAAATTGGGTAACAAGAAGTCCATTTGAGAAGACCTGAGTAGAGAGGTAGCTGAATCTTTAATGGCCCTATTGTAAAGGCTAGCTTGAGGAAATGAATACCAAGGTTATAGTACCTGGTCATAGTAGCTAAATGGGCAAGAACCTTCAGGTTGGAAGTCTCAGGAGTACCACCAACCAGGCTGCCAGAATGAACTGAAGGAAAAGGATATTGGGCTGACCTGATATACTAATAAACTGGTCATAGTTCGATATAGGCTATTTGGATTAGAAGCTTGGTAAAAAGGCTGAACAAAAAGCAGGTATATACTAAAGTACTGGAGTTATGCTGTAAAGTAGATGCTAGAATCTAAGTAAACTCTACAAGGGCATAGCAGTTTAATGGTTAGCCCTGACTGCAAGTATTGGTTCTGCTATAGCAATATCTAAATCAGCTGTAAAAATAGAACAGAAGGCTCTAGAGGGTTTATCTTAAGGATAAATTAGTCCTAAAGTTGAGAATGATAATCTGGGCATCTGAGATGACTAGTGATGTTAATACAAATTACAAGCTCAAAGGGTTTAAAGTGAAACACTCAAGCAGAGGTGTTAGGTACAGCAATTGGTAGCGAACCTTCGGGCAGACTCCTTAAATAGGTAATATAGAAAAGTTACATATATAGCCAATTGTACACTCTTCTGTAGTA
>CAJVQA010008253.1:0-13107 GCA_910591915.1 Cetraspora pellucida | reverse complement strand
ATAGGGATTTTTTCTTTGAAAGTGGCTTCATGTTTGGCATTAACATAAAAAATTAAAGCATCAATATTGGGTTGTTTCCAAATTTTACTTTTAGTTTTTGGATATTCTGAGTAGGATTCATTTAGAATTTTTTTAAGAAGATTGCTATAGTCATGTATATATTGGTAATCAGGTTGGTTATTGCTAAGTGTAGTCTCTTTTGCTTTTGTTTTTTCTTTTTTTTTAAGTTTTGTTTCATCAGAATGTATATAGTCAGAGTAGTACATATATATATATAATAATTTGCATAGTGAATAGCCTTATTGCATTGTTGTTGAAGATTGTGAGGTTCAATGAAAGAAATTTTAGTTGAAAGAAGTTCTTTAAGATGTTTAATGTATTGTTATTAAAATTGAAACCTTAATGCATTTTTGACTTTAGTTTTATTGAGAGATTTAGTAAATTGGTAATTATATAAGAGAAAAAATTTTGTAAACTATTCATTAAAGTGATCTACCAAATTATTAAGTAATAGGATGTTGTATTTTTCAAGAAAAAGAGTTTTAAAAATATTAAAAAGAAGGTGAATATTAAATCAGTTATTCATTTTAATATTTAGATATTGTTTTTCTTTGTCAGTTGTTGTTACTGATGAGCTTACAGTAAATCTTTTAGGTTTAAGTTTAATATTATTAGCAAATTTAGTGTAGTTAATGAATTGATAATTATTAGATAAGTAGAGATGCAGTCTGGCAATATTAATACAGAATTGTAATCAGTTTTGAGTTCTATATAGAGGAACAGTAGCAGAAAATGTAAAAATTTTAGGATAGTTAAATTTGGTAAATAAGATAATAGTAAATTTGTGGATAAGTTTTTTAAGGCTTCCTTCCAGAATGTCAAAAGAAACTGTAGCCTCATGATCAATATCTGGATTGGTTTTAAAAATAATATCTAAAAGAAATTTAGATTGAGTTTTAGCTATTTGGCAAATAATATGATAAAAGCTAGCAGTAAGAGCTTTTTTTTTCAGTAGCTGGCTTGATTTCTTTTCTTGAATAAAAGTCAAAAAGGTGTTGTTTAAGGAAGTTAAATAATTATGAGAAAGTTGAGTTTGCAATTTTGTATTATTTTTTATTTCAGTTGTAACTGAAAAGTTGTTTAACTAATCAAATATTGGGTTTGCTTTAATTTTTGTATTAGGAGATAATAATTAATTTTGTTAAGATTATTGTTATTGTTTTTGTTGTTGTTGCTGTTGTTGTTGTTGTTGCTAATGTTTGTTGTTTGTAGATATAGTATCATAAATATCCATATCTATATCATCATTAATTTGGTTATTATCTAATAGTATTAGAGGATCAAGTTGAGAAGTAAGTGAGTTAAATTGTTGGTGTTTAGTAAGTGTTTGTCAGAGTTTATCAGCAAAGAGTGTGCTTTTTTTTGAAGGGTCTTGTTGTGTATTTTTAGTAGAAGAAATGTGTTTAGAGCTTTTAGAAGAGCCTTGTTGAGAGTTAAGTTGGTTTTTAAAACAAGAATTGTGATAAGGTTTATTATTAAAGAGTGTAGCATCAACTGCTAAATAATGCTGATTATTAGTTAGTTTGCATGTAATAGGTTGGTTGCAGATAATGCAGATATGTGTTGTATAGATAATGAAGGTGATGAAGTTGAAGATAGTTGTATAAATTCAGTAAAGTCAGTAATATTTGTTGCAATTTGCTTTTTATCCTTAGATTTTTTAGTAGATTGTCTAAATTTATTTTGTTCATATGTTAGGCTTTTTTGAAAAAGAAAATTAGTATAAAGCTTGCCACATATGCAAGTAACAATACTACTAGTTGCAGGAGTTTTAATATAGTAGCAATATTTATTATTGCCTCTAAGTTTAATATTAAAGCAGTTGCTTGGTTGTTTGCCAGTAAGGATTGGGCAGAAGGTTAATGATGTCTCTTCATAAACTTTAATACTAAAACTTTTTGAGAAGTTTTCATAAAAGTAGTCAAGGTCAACAGAGTCTGGTTTAGATATAACAAGAGTAGGCATGTTGTAATATCTTCTTTTTTAAAACAAATTAAAAATATTAATATTACAAAAGTAAAATATGTTTTTTGAATATGTTACTAGGTCAGTTATGGTTATTATGACTTGTGTAACATTATGCAGTCTGTAATAATGCCTAAGTTTAAATATACTAAAAATAATTATAACTAGGTTTTCTAAAAAAATTTTTCTGTTTTGTGCTTTCTAGCTTGTTTAGAAAAGATCTGAAAAGTATAGAATAATTAGAAAAGGTTATTGGTCAGTTAAAAAATTTTAATGAGTACCAGAAAAGTAAATTTTCTGGGGCACCCCTGCAAATTTTCCTAAATTGTCTTTGAAAAAACCTACAAAAACAGGTTTTTAGTTTTATCTTTTTCTTGATAACTTGATGTGTTTTTGTCTGTTTGCAATAAAATATATATTAAAATGTTCGTCTTAATGAGCTTAACAAAATACTAATAGTAAGCAGAATATATTTAATTAGTAAAATTATAAGAAAATAAACAAAAATCAAAAAATTGGTTTTGTAACTTTTCTTAATAGCCAGATGTTATTGGAGCTTTATACTTAGCCACTCAGAAGCAGAAATGAGTGCTGAACAACTTTACTTAAGAATGTAAGTAAGATTTAATTAATAAAATACTTATAAATAGTTAAATGTTTTTAGCAAAAATTTGGTATAAGAGATCTACAGTAAGAGTTGCCCTACCTTTTTTTTGTTTTTTTTTGTTTTTTTAAATATTAAGGTGAGTACTTGTGATCCAGAATTTTATTGATAGTATATTTGGCTAATGATTGCTTTACACTACAGAGGGCAACCATGGAGAGAGTATATAACTAGTTACTTATACAACTTTAGTCATTGTCTAATTTAAGTATTCAGCCTGAAGGTTCTACACTAGCTGCCATACCTAAAACCCACTTGTAGGTTTCCTATTTAACCACTCTGTTTTTGTATCTACCCACCTACCTCTGCTTACCAATGACCCTAGCTGATGATGGTGAAAATATGCCATGGTCATTAAGTCTTTAAAGTAATTTTTTGGAATCTTTAACTTTGTACTAAACCTTTCAGAATCTTCTGTATCTCATTCTTATAGCTGACCTGGTATCACTATAACTAAGATCAACACTGATAGTCAGGGCATATTATTAAACTGCTATGCCCTTGTAGAGTTTACCCCAACCCTAGTACTGACTTTACAACATATCCTTATTACTTTGATATTCAATTCAAGTTCCACCAAGCTGCCATTCCAAATAGCCTGAAAAGGTAGGTTAAAACTATACACATTTGGTTTACATGTTTGCTAGCATGTATCTTTTTCTTTCGAGACCCAAAAATTTCAGTAGCCTGGTTAGTTTATCTGGTCCCTTCTTAAAGACTGACATATTTGCCCAGTTTTACAAGTTTTAGCTTCATTTCATAAGTCTAGTCTTTACAGTAGCACTGTCGAAAGCTTGGGTTACCTCTCGACTTAGGTCTTCCAAGTGTGCTTCCATCTTTCTTCTATTGGTTCCTATGATTTACATGGCCATAAGGACTTATTGTAAGTTTGCACTACCTGGTACTGGTTTGCATTTCTTTATATAACCATAGACCTTGTCCCAAAGAACAATGTCATATGACTGTTACACAAATGCCATGCAATCTGCCAATCATGCTGGTATGACATAGATTACAGGTGTCTTATCCCAACTAATTGTGAGAGACAATTAATTATAACACAGAAAGGATTTTCAAATTTTCTATTAACACTGTGATTTGAACTCTGAACATGCCACTTGGGGGTTGACAACCTGACCACTTCACTAGGTCACCATACCCACCTTTTTTTTTGTTATATTACTAACTTTTTTATATATAAATAATATTAATTTTACTATATAAAATTACTAATTTTTTATATAGTAAACTAATTTAAAGAGGTAATTTATTTTTATTATAACTTTTTTTTTAAATAATAATTATAGTTGAAATTTTGCAAGTTTATATATAAATATTACATGAAGGTACTTACATAGTAGTACAAAAAATACTCAGTTATGATTGGTTAATTTAAAAATATATCAAAAAATTTTAATTTTTTAAATTTTTTTTAACAAATTGACCAACTTTGAGATTTTTTTAAACAATATGTAATCAAAAATTAATTTAATTTTTTTTTATAAATATATTTTATATATCTTTAAATATCAAATATATTTATTTAATTACAAGTTAATATGTAAAATTTTGTATAATTACATTTTAAGTTAAATATATCAAGTTGGTGTATCATGTTTAATAAAATGATTAATATTTTAATTTTTTTATTTTTTAATATAACAAAAAGAATTATTTAAATTTTTAAAATTCTGAATTAATTAATAATAACTAGTTTCAAGCACCAAAGTAGTTTTTATCTAGTTTTTTTTATTTATTTACAATTAGTTTACTTTTATTTTATTTAGTCTTATATATATTTTTTTTAGTTTTTTTAGTAATATATTTTTATATAAAACTAACTAACTTATTTAATATTTCTTCTTTTAGCATATAAATTTTATTGTTTTTTGATAATTTTTCTTTTAATTTATAACAAACAATTTTTTTACATATTTTACTTCAATAACAGATTTTTAATTATAGAATCTTTTTCTAAATTGATTATGTTTTTAATTTATTTCTAATATATAGTTGGTTTTTATGTTTTATTAAAAATCCTAACACTTTTGTCTAGTTATTTTATTTTTTACATTTCTTTAATGCCTTTTTTTAAATTTAGTTTATATTTTTTGCATTTTTTAAAACTAAACTTGATATATTTTTTTGTTATTCTGTAGTTCAATACTTTACAAATTTTTTTTTTATATTATTAATATATTTTTTAATTTCTAAACTTTTATTTACTTTTTTTATAATAATTTTAATATAATTTAGATTTTTTAATTTATCTAGAATTGCTTTAGTACTTACCAATAATCATGATATAACCCATTTATATACAGCTCACAACATATCTCTAAAAAATCTAAATTCTGGTTACTTACATATACTAACAATGAAATTATTATTGGCAAAATTCTCAGAAATTCAAAAACACTAACCAAATATCTATCACTTATTTGCAAACAAATATTAATATAAATTACTCTGACTACTATTCTCTTTTACCAACCCAATGCCCATCTTGCTTAAGCTGTCATTTAAACTCTAACAGAATCCAGAATTTATATACAATTAATATATTTTTAATTATCTTTTACCAATTTCTAGAAAGAGTCAATTCTATTTACTAAACTTTAATGCCAACTATATTGACCTTATTCATTTAACAGTCATTAAATATCCATTATCAATTTCTTTAGTACTAACAATTCAAATTTTAAACTCTTATGTTTTTAAAATATTCAAAACTAGTGAACAGCAAACATACTCAAACAATACTCAATTCTCAATAGCCTTTAACAACATTTTAACTTTTATAATAATGGTTTAGTAATTAATATCAGAACTGACAAATGTACAATAAGCATTGGCTGAGTTCAGATTAATAATAATAACTAAATTATTCACAATTTTCTGTATAAATTAACTTTTGGTCATCATTCTATAAAACAGAATTGATGGCCATTCTATTAGCAATCTTTATTACATCCCAAAATTCAATAGTCAATATCTTTACAGATTCTCAATCTATTATTACTAAATATACTAACATTTTTATTACACGTTTTAATTTTAATAAACTTTTTAAATTCAATACATAGCCTATATGGCATATCTTATTGAATATCATTAAATCTTACAACCTTCAAATCAACTTTCAAAAAGTGCAAGCTTATACTAACAATAATCTGAACAACCTTGCTGACTCTTTTGCTAAGCAACATAATTTTTCTCCTAATTTATACTTTAACTATACTAATATCTACAATCTATACTATATACTATTCTGAGACCAATATATTATAACATACTCTACAAGAGCATTTATTATAAATATTTACAAAGCCTATATTCTGGCAATGTGGTTATCTTAAAAACAAAACCAAAAATAAAACCAACATATTTTAGAAATAGATTGGAAATCCATTTAACAATACTTTAATTATAACCAAAAACTAACATATAATATAACCAACTTCAAACTTAATCAATTCAAATTCTTTAAAATTTAAATTCTACTAAACAAACTACATATATACATCCTATGTTATAAAATATACCTACACACTTTCTATAATATAAACTGCTTTTATTGTAATTTATCTAACTTCTTAACATATTGATAAACATGTTCTAATCTAATACTACTCACTAGTATTATTCAAAATACTATTTTCAAACATATTAGTCTAAGTAATCTGAATTTATTTAAACTTCAGTAAGAAGAACTTATTTAAAAAATTTAAATTATGAACCCTTTTATCAGATACCATTTAATGAAAACTTATTCTATTTTGATATCATTCTTAAAAGACTTATACTCAAATCTCTAATTCAAAAAATTTAAACCTTAATATTTCTTACAAATTAGTATCACAAATAACTATTAAAATACTATTTAAAATTAATGAGCTATACTATAAACTATTCTGAAAACCATATTGCATAAACTTTTTAAATTAGAAAAAATAATGTTTTAAACCTCCTTTTTTTAAACACTTAACTCAAACTAATCACAATGAACAAACTAAATACAACTGCCAAACATATACATATTCATGTATATGTAAACTGCCTAATCAAATACACTCAAACTCCAACACATGCCCATCTCTCAGTTATGCTATTAGAAAAATTAACATATAGACTATTCTTTGGATCAAATACAATATTTTGTTTAACTATATTTTAACTATCCAAATCTAGATAAGTTTTGATCACTTTAGTAGGTTTAGATCACAGATAAATATGTTAAACTTTACTCTTGAATGTAGTTTTCTTCTTATTTGTACTTAAGTTAGTTATATATAGTTAGCAGTTTAATGGTTAGCCCTAACTGCAAGTGTTGGTCTTAGTAATAGTATTTATATAAAATT
The DNA here is from genome assembly GCA_910591915.1 of Cetraspora pellucida. Taxonomy (NCBI): domain Eukaryota; kingdom Fungi; phylum Glomeromycota; class Glomeromycetes; order Diversisporales; family Gigasporaceae; genus Cetraspora; species Cetraspora pellucida. The sequence goes on along the minus strand of CAJVQA010008253.1, from coordinate 6,057 downwards.
ATTTTTGTATATAGTAATTCTATGAAGTTCTTAACTTTAAAAACTACCAATAAAGATATAAGCAAGGCCTCATCTTAACATTAAAAAAAAAGAATTTCTTTAGTACATCTTTATTTAAATCATATATACTAAATTTTGTTTTTATTTTTGGTTATAATTTTTAATTAGCTTTTTCTTTACTATTTTAAACTACTTGGCATTCTTTTTTATTTAAATATTCTTTTAATAACTTGAACAGTTATTATATAATTATTTTGTTATCTAATTTGCTAATAAGTTATTTTAAAAAAAATATATTAAGTTTTTTTATTACCTAACAAATTTCTTATTTTCTTATTTAACTCTTTACTTAACTGGTTTATCTCTACTATTTGGCAAACTCAAAACACCAAACAACATAAATAAAAATTAATACAAAGAATTATCACCTCTACTAAAAGGAAAAACAAGACTTGATTAACTATCATATAAACTTCTAAATCTAATAACAATATATTCATATTTAGTACTAATATTGACAAATTTATTCTTAAAACTTTTCCTAAAATTTTATTATATATATTTGTTTTTATTAACTAAAATAATCTTAAAAGTTTTTTTTACTCTCTTCTGTAGTTAATAATTATGATAGTTAATTTAATTAAAACTGAAAATTAAAGGTTAATATTATGCTAGATGTTATCATATATATAGCAACAATAGTATAGTTTAGAAATATTTTATTTATATATTTATATCCAATTAATATATTTATATATTATTATTTTTCTTACTTAATATTATATAATAAAAAAAAAAGCTTTTTTTTACTAGTTCTGTTGCATTATAAAATTATCTTTTAAAATTTTTATTATTTTTAGTTTATTTATATTATATTTATTGTTTATATTATTAAATATAAGAATTATTTGTATATATTTAATTTAGCATTATTTGGTATACTAAATTATTTTTTCAAAGTTTGTTAAATAGTTTAAAGAATTTTTGTATTAGTTATTTTTGAATAAGCCATATAATACTAGTTTCTGACTTATTTGAATTTTGGTTAAAATTTTTTTTGATCTTAATAAATTTAACTAAATATACAAATTTGTAATGTACTTTATTGCTAGTTAATTTTATAATAAAATGCAATTGACTAAATATTTATTTAAAATTTTATTTATTTTTACTGTTTTACTATTTTAAACTTGTTTTTGACTAAGCTTAACAAAAAACTTTAAATATTGTTAATTGTTCATTTTGAAATCTTTGTTGTTTATAACAAATAATTAAGTTTTAATACTTGTATTATAGTTATATTTTAATTACAATTTATTATTATTGCTTATACTATTTTTTTTATTCTTAACTTTATTAATATGCTTTTAGTTTATTCTTTAACTAAATTTTAAGAATTTTGTTATTTTGATATTATCTTTTTTATATATTTATTTATTACTATGTTTAATTTATCTGTTTTTTTTTATTATTTAAATATATAACAATTAATTTTAATTTTTTCTTATTTTTTTAAATAAAGTTAAAGATTTCTATTTTAACATTAATTATAAAAGTTGTTTAACTTTGTATGAAGACTATAACTTGACAGTTTTAAATAAAACTTAATGATATAGATATTAATTAGTGTTTTTAAAATAGAGGCAATAATAAATATTATATAAAAATACTAAAACTTGTATTTATTTTATTTGAACATACTTGTGAAATGTAGAAGTTTTAACTTTCTTGAAGAGCAAGAAAACAGTACTTTTATAGATAATTTATATATATAAATAATTACAATAAAGACTACTTTATTGTTAATAAATATTATATATAATAATATTAATATATATAAAAACTAAAAAATATAATATATATGATATATATAAAAGATTTTGTAGATATTTAAAAATAATTAAAATAATAAGTCTAATAAAAATATCATATCTGTAAAATCAGTAAGAAAGTAAGATTTTTAGCATAGTAATAAGAGCCAATTAGAATTAGTTATATATACTAAAATAAGTATTTTAATAGAATTATTCTAATCTTATGATTCTATAATTAGAATCACATGATCTTGTGCTTTTTAGAACCATGTTGTAAATAGTAAAAATAAGACTAATAGAAACTAAACCAGATAGAATAAAAATAAAAAAATGTATGTATAAAATATGTATAATTTAAAATAACTAAGTATAAAAATTTTTTTATGCAAATCATAGATAAGATTAGTAAATATAGCAAGAGCAGTTGTATTTAAGATACAATTAAAAGAATTTGAGATTAGATAATAAATTGTTTAAGTTAAAAAACAAATAGCCCAATGAAGTAAAAAACTAATTTGGTTATATTGATAACAGGAAGAAAAATAGAAAAAGTTATGTTTGTAAAGAGTATAAAGAACAAAAAGTTTATTTGTAGGATTTTAATATAAAAAGTTTGAAAGTAAATAAGTAAAAAATATAAACAAAATTAGAGATTTTTTGATTGTTATTAATATAGAGCCATATAGCTTCTCTGTCAATATAAAATACAAAAATAAACTATTGTTAAAACAATGTTAAGATGTTCAAAATATTATAATATAAGCTTAAAATATAGTTTAAATGAAGTATTAAATAACAATTTTAATAGAAAATTGGTTAATAAATAATGTATAGATAAGGTTATAAGTATTAATAATTAAAAATATTAAATTAGATAATATTTAGTAATTATAAGCAAGATAATTAGCAAGAATGTAAATACTCTGCCAAAACCTTATATAAAGTAGATATAGTGATTAATTCCTTAATATAAATATTTTGGCAATTTATCATATTAATTTAATTAATTAAATATATTAAAAAAAGAAGATTTAATGAAAAAAAAGATTTAATTATTATAAGAGTTTATATTAATAAATTAAAGAAATAGAATTAAATAAAAAAAGAATAGAAGTAAATTTATATAACTAATTAAGTTGTAACTAAAACTTAATATAAATAAATGTTTTATTTGTTTTATTAAAAAGAATAAGTCTTAATATATTATATTATTTATGATAAAACTTTAATGCTATATCTAGTATAAACTCTGCAAACCTCTATAAATATTATTATTTATTTAAGCTTTTGTTCATATAACTTACTTTACTGACTTTTCATTGAATTTAAATAACTAAAAGTCTTAATTACCTATTAGCCAAATTTAACACCTTTTTAAAAAAATTACTTATTGTATATTATGTGAGATTTTGAATTATAAAGCAACTGAGTTACAATCTTCTGAACACAAAAATAGGTCTTCTTGATGTGTAATAATTTTGTAAAAAATAAGTTGAATGTAATAAAAGTTAGTAAAATTAATAAAAGTTTGCCAAGTAAAGAATTATAAAGTGTAAGTATAAAAAGAATAAATACTAATTAACAAATATTATACTATTTAGAAATTACTAGTTGTAAATCAGTAAACATATAAACAAAACAGTATTATGAAGCAGTAATAATTGCTAAAACAATAGCAAAAATTTTAGCTATAAAGAAGCATATCTAAAGCTTAACTTGTATATAAAATAAATAAATAGTTATAGTGTTGTTAACTTAAACTTAGAATTTAAACTATACTATAGAGCTTTAAAAGATACAAAAATTAATAACAAAACTATTAGTATAGAATAAAATAAATAATAATTTATAGTTTAAATTAGCAATAGTCTGAAAACTGTGAAAAAGTTGATATGATTCAAAAATAAAGAGTAATTGTTATAAGTTAATCATTAATAATAAAAAAGATAAAATATATAAAGAATGTTAAAGAGTAACAAAATATGTAATATTAAAAAAGTTTGCATAAAGGTTAAGAGTTTTGTCAAAATTAATACAACAAGGTAGCTTAGTAGCCAAATTAGTAAAAATAAAAATACTGTATTAGTTAGCAATTTTATTTAAGATAGCATTTAGTGCATAATATAGTACTAAAAATAGGAGTAAAATAAAAATTAGAAAACTATAACTAAAATAAGCAATGTTAGTAAGCAATAAAAGTAAGACTAGTAGAAGTGTTATGTCTTCTAGTCTTGCTAATAATTATTTAATTATTAAAAACAGTAAGTAACTAAAATTTGATATTAAAGATAAAATAACTAGTATTATAATAAGAATAGTTTATAAAAAGTAAATTGTAATAATTATATAGAGTATGTTATTAGGAGTAACTTGCTGTGATGTTCTTGAGATTAGTAAATCATTAAAGTATAACATCTTTAGTAAGTTTATTAAGTCTAGATGAAATATGTTATCTGTATAATAGATATAAATTGTTATAAGTAGTAAGTTAATAAAAAAAAGAAGTTTATAATATCTAAGTTATTTTTTAAAAATAGTATATTTTGGATAAGAAAAAAAATAATTTAAAAAAAATAGTTTATTATTTAAAATATATCAAATAATATAGAGTAGGTTAGTTAAAAAAGTTAGCCTATATGTTTAATAAACTGTATTATTTAAAGTTTATAGTTAAACAGTTAGAACCATCAATAATTGGATTAAAATATAGAAAAATGTTAGTAGATGACCAAAAATTATTCTGAATTTGCTAAATTTATATGCAAATAAATATGTCTAATAGATTAGGATTATTAAGTTATTTAAAAAATTAGAAATACAGTATTGTAGTTAAATATTCAAATATTTTTAATAGACCAATTTTGTAACTCTCTCTGTAGATCACTTGTACCAAATTTTTTCTAAAAACATTTAATTATTTCTTAATATTTTATTAAATAAATCTTATTTGTACTTCTAAGTAAAGTTGCTCAGCTCACTTTTCTCCTTCTAGATAGTTAAGTTTTATACTTTTGCAACACTTAGCTACTAAGAAAACTTCTAAAAACTAAAATATTAGTTTTTGCTTATTTTCTAAATATTTTCTAATTAAATATACCTTGTTACCTATTAGAAAAAGAACAAGCTCTTTGTTCCAGTCATGTTGATATATATTATACTACAAATATACCAAAACTCACTAATATATTTGAAAAAAGACAAAACCAAAATCAGTCTTTGCAGATTATTTCATTGGTAAATTTAGCAAAATTTACTAGAATGCCTCAGAAATTTCACTTTTCTAGCACCCATTAAAATTTTTTAAACATTTAATTAGTCTTAACACAGGTTCTACATCTCTTAGATCCTTTTTAACCTATTTGCAAAGCCTTCAAATTAGAAAATTTTACTTAATAATTAGATTATTTGATCTGATTTAAAGATCATTTTATACTAGTACAAACATTACATTAGATAGTTACACAAAATGCCTAACATTATCACTGTTGAACCAGACTCCTTTGACCTAAATACATTTCAGAATAAATATAATGGTCAAACACTAATTACTTTAGACAAAAACTGTAAAAGCTTCAAAGTTCTTTTATCTAATTTTAACTCTACACTATATGACACTCACAATGGCTACCATTTCTTTCCAAGCTCTACTCAACCTATTATTACAAAATGTTTCTGTGGAAAATATCACACATACTTCACTTCACAGCATTTATCTTTGCCATCTATTCCTAATTCTACTTCTACAACTGCAATGAATCATCTAATTCAATAGAAATTGACCTTAATACCAAACTCTACAAATCTTTTTACAATGACCTAAGTCATTCTTTTAACCTAAACACAACATTGTTCATTTATTCCTTATCTGTTATAGTAATATTAAACAAGATACCAATAATCAAATTCCTTTTCTTATTTTCTCTCACCATGCATATACATGTATTATTTGCAAAACCAAAGATATATCCTGTATCATGCTAACTGATAATAAGTACTCATTAGACCCAAAAGCACTTATATTCAAAACTGAAGTAGGTGGCTTTCTAGCTCACTCTTAATGCATTTATAAACTTAAACTAAAGCTAGCCAAATTCACAAGTCCTATGAACTAAGAACAACATAGTCTTTATTGCAAAATTAAATGCTTATCCCTTAGATTGTAATATAGGCAAATTTGCCTGCATTAATTTTTTTAAAATTAATTTTTATAATAAAATTTTAACAATTAATTTTAGCAATATAC